>JAOBRC010860892.1:0-14714 GCA_027575255.1 Scolionema suvaense | reverse complement strand
AGAATATCTGAAAAATGACTACATCTAACAACAAAAGAGTGTAGAATATCTGAAAAATGACTACAACTAACAACAAAGTGATTACACATTACAGATCCAGAAGATATGTACAGAAACGTAGGAAGGTTTCTCGTAATATGTTGCTGATATAAATATAGAGAAAATATTTTTCGTGTTTGCTATTTTCAGAACACCGCTAGAAAGATGAGAAAGATTGATGCCACGTGTTTTCTCAACCTTATTCCAGTTCTTTTTGCTCCATGAATTCGTACTGGAGACGGGGAGTATATCACTACGTAAAACTAAGTCGCTTTAGCCAAAATATATGGTATATCTGATTATTCTCACACATGTGCACCGCACAAATAATTTCATCAATCAGGTGGGTGCAATGCAAAAAAACTAAATACCGAAATACATCATTTTCATTGACATCTGTACAAGTATTCTTCATTTTGTCCATGAGCTTTATTGCCCACGTGAATACCAGTTGGAAAAACAAGTAATCTTTATGAAGCCAGAAATTTGCAAACTAGTGATGTCTTTTCGGTAATACATTGGCTGTCGTGGCATATTATTTGCTTTCATTGCCCTGCAACAGAAAATCACGGGTACTGCAAAAAGATAATTTAATTTCTTTTACGAAATTCTGCTTAAGGACTCTTCTAATGTAGCATGAACATAGCTGCCTATATCAAAAACAACAAAACTTAAGGATACTGCAAAGGCTCAGTTAGTCCTTCATACAGGGGCTTCCAATTTGATTCAGAAATGTTTTCAAGAAGTCTTTGGGTGTCATGCATCAATAGAAGGCAACTGCTTCATTTTCTGCAGATTTTGAGATAAATTGTCACCTGCTGCTTTGAAACAAAGGGAATATGTGAAAACACGGTCATAGGGCTTTGTAGAGCTCTAAGTCCCCCAGTGATCAATATTTTCACCAAACCAACTTTAGGTGAAACCTACATGCCGCACCTCCAAATCGACCACATTTTTTTAAAAACATTGACTGTGCTATCAGATTACTTCCAAATATGTTGGGGCAAGTTCCTAGAACAGAGCCTGTTTCTCTGATTGAACTTGTCCTCACCTAATTAACTGTGACTCCATGTTGTCATTACTATATGTATTTATTTATTTCTTTACTTGATGGAATTAGTAGGTTTATTTTTTGTTTTGTTATTGGATGTAAATAGTTATACAAAATAAGAACACGAGAAGCTTTGATGGAAACATTCTATTTTTCAACTGAATATTTCGCCTGCAACTGCAAGGCATCATCAGCAAAAATGTAAATAGTTATGGGATGTTGCGTTCTTTTTTGGCGAAAATAAATGACTTGACTGGACTTGACTTGATGGTGTCGGCATTTCGGCAGATATTTTTCCGATCTGTATCTAAAAAATTGGAGAAATTTTGCTATGAAATCACGAGATTTCAACTTAAATTGCTCATAACTTTAATCAAGTCAAAAACAACAAAAATGCCGATACAGTTTTGTTGAGTCTGTTGAGATCTTTTGATTGATGTACAATTTGTATGCTAAAAACAAACTGGAGGGGACTTAGAGCTTCTAGAATGTCAACATTTCTGTTTTTTCTCAATTCTGTTTACAGCTTCACAACAGGTAGGATACAGGTGGTTTCTTAGGGAGCACTTTTTCCAAAGGTTGCTAGCTGATGAGACTAACACATGATATAAACAAAAATGTTGAAAAGCTTTTTAAATACCTGTATGGCTTGACTGAAGATTAACAACCGTTATGACTTCTGAGGGTATGAAGTATCCTTAACTCTATTCTACCTGGGGTGCCTTTTAGCCCTCCTCCCCACCAGTTTTTCACTAATAAAACCAGAACCTCTGAACCAATAGCTACGAAACTTTGTGACTTTTTCCAATGTTTATAGTAAAACCAATTGCTGCAAAAAATGCTTAATAAGGTTATTTTCCAGGTGGCCTTGTGACGTCAATTCGATGGTAAGGTCATAAATTTTCAAAAAGTTGAACTTTTTCAAATTAGTTTTTTTGTTCCTATGCATCGTTTTAGTATCCCTGGGTTGTTTTGCATCTATTGTCATGTTTCTTAACATTTCTGTTGAGTCAGCATTGATCTAAGGCACTTTACAAACTTAATAAAAAATTTGGCAATTTTCCAGTGAGAAAGTAACTTGACTGCTTCTGGCTCTGTCCCAGACCTGCAACAAGTACAAGATAAAATGATGAAGACAAATTAAACTTATAACACAATCTTCTAAATGCCTACCAAATTTAATCCCCAAAGAGAAAAAAAATTTGGAAGTTATTCATGTTTTCAAAAAGCCCCCCCCCCTCCCCCACCCTGGGAACAAAGGGCACATAGAAAGGTAAAAATGTTTCAGGTACAACATTGTCATCATAAGGCTTCTGCAATATTTGAAAACTTTCTGTTGCACAAACGACAACTGCTAATACGTTGCTTTCTACACTGTTTTTTTACAAGAATGTACCTTTTTGGATAGAGGCTTTGATGTTCTTAACTTCGGTCAGAATTAAACCTAAAAATGTTCTTGACTTGTTCTTCGGTAAATTGTACGGAAAATCTCTATTGTTACCAACTATTGTGGTTTTGGCACTCAATCGATGGAATATTAGCCTGGACCAACAAAACATTATACTTGGCCGCTAAACAGTGGGTCTCTTGTAGTAAAAGCCATATATAAGAAATCTAAAGAAAATCCTACTTTTGAACAAATTTTTTCTGATCAAAGTCTTTGTGTTCTTAGCATGTTCTTGGCTTTCGACTCTTCGAAACCTTACGTTCTTACAAGCTTTGCTCTTATAAGAAACCGTGCATGCATACATGGGTAAGTTATGAGCTCTTGTTCTAAGAGAAAGACTGCAGCTGATATCCTTCATTGGGTCGAAAAGCTTTGTGCTGAAAAACTGTGTTGTATCTGTGTTGATATGTTCATCAAATATGGCGGATTTTACTTTCATCTGATATCCTTCTATGTACATGTCTTTCATCTAACATTTATTTACAGGTTCAATTTGTTACATGATGTCAAAAGCACAAAGTTTGGGATAACAAGGTGTAGTTTTTAAAACATTTAAAATTGTGAAAGTTCTAGAAAGCAGACCTATAGCTCCATCTTAATTGCAGAAACCCATTGAGGCTACCGTTGAACTAGTCCCCCAGGGGCTGATTTAATTTTACCTTCCTTAGCTGCGGGCTTCCTCCAGGGAGGGGGGGGGCTATTAGTAGAACTCTAAATCCTGAAGTTCAAAAACAAACATTATCTCAACAACATTTCGCTGATCATCTCGGTTTTCTTCACTCAAAATTAAATGAGGGGGATTGATAGTCCGTCTCATACAGCAAGAATCTGACTAACGTGTATCCATTCAAGAACTGTAACTGTTAATAACTGTAAAATACGTAGGGGGTGCAAGAATAAGTGTTCCATTGCCTGGAATCGAATTATTCGAATGGGGGCTTATAAAATATTTTTGGCTTTTACGTGCAGGCCACTGAAGTGGGCTTATTCCAGTGGAATTCAAAGATCTACAGCACACCTTATTCTCCTTAGCACGGCTTTGGGAGACAATGTTTCGAATAGTGTGACTTAATAATTGTAAAGAATTGTGCTCAGTTTATTTTTAGTTTTTAGTTTTAATGATTTACAGTGTCTAGGTAGGTAGAGAAATGGGCCATATTATCAGGCCCTGAAATAAAACAATTGCTCAACGGGTCAAATCGACCGGTAGAATGGCACTTCATGCTGGTCAATTGGAAATTCTACAAGTCAATTGTTTCCAAAACACAAGCCACCATAGCTCACAAGAGATACCTTAGGCCTACCTAGGTTATTAACAGGTGTAAACACAACACATGTTCATATCCAACATTTTATTCTAAACATCTATATATTCTTGCACAGAGACAATAGCAAATCTCTGTGGCAAAACCTGATATGCTTCTTCACAAAAGATCACACCATCAACCATAATGTAATAGAGTGCACTCCATGTTTCCAGGAACTTTCCGTTGAACCGTCTGTATCCTTTTGCTGCAGCAAATGGTACCATGTTGGACTTTCCAACCGCTGACCATAAGGAGCCACAGGTATACAAGCGCATGAAACGTCCGTAGTATAATTATTCCAAATGTGAAAAGATACTAGTGCCACACAATCTGCATTCCAGCATTCAATATTTACGCTAAACAAGCTGAATACAATGCAATGGGACCACCTGAAAAAAAGCAAGCTGGAAAGCAAATCAAGCTCCATACAAAGCATGAAGTAAAGGTCTTGACCAAAGGCAAGCGTTACACTCCTAAGTTGATACTAGAAAGTTCGTTCTGCATAGCACTGTGCTAAAAAAAAAGGGTCAGTCAGTAGGCTTCTTTTTTCCAAACTTCCTACTTGACAGTAGCCTGGTATCCAAGCTTTATTTCCCTTTCGCTCAATTCGAACTCACGAGGAAAAACAGCTTGGTTGCAGCCCAGCTTCTATGCAAATGATCTTATTGTTTCAGCTGATTTGGTTGGCGTACGGCACTCATATACACAGGTAGACTGTGAGATTTCAACACATGCATCATTTATCATGCGATTGGTTGGCAAGATGAGATTGGATGCTCAATACTGTCTCCAAGCGTTGGTGAGGAGAACTTTTCAGCACTGAGGCATGAGTTGCTGATCGTTGGTGAACAGACGCTTGGTGGCCAGGCTAACTTGACAGAAGACATGCTTAGAATAAAGAACATATTTTTGACAAGGAATAAGGCAGAATCGGAAGAAGGGTTAAATCATATGGTACATTCATGCTCTGGCATCTAAGTCACAGATTTGGCAACTCACAACTAGAGCTACCATGTTCAAGGTGGAGGTGTACAGAGGATCGAAGACGATTTAACTGTGAATCACGTGCAGTGTGCAATGCTTTTAACCATCAAACTTAGAAATCCTACCCTGGGACCATCGGCTCTCTCTACACATAGTCACTTGTGCTAGAAAGTTCTCCTCTTGCTTTCATGTGCGGCCTGCGACAAAACTTCGCAGAGGACTAAACAATAGCCAGCTGCTTACCACTGGCTGTTCCAGTCACGTGGTCTGTTATAAAACAATCAAACTGCCCAGACATGCATGCAGCTGCCAGGTACATATTCTTTGTTTCCAATATACCTCATGGGTCAGCGGTAAACCAAACCAGAAACTTTTCGGCATTAACCTGGCCAGATCTCCGTCTCCCCTACACGGTTAAGAGCCAGCAGCTCCAGTATAGCGGAGTGGAGAGATCTGGTCCCAGGTTAAGAAATCCTTGACTACTAATCACAAAACCAACTGCTATTCTTCCTTTCGGCGGCTACGTCACAGACTTGGCAACCGGCAGCTACAGCTACCATTTTTTAGGTGATGCGGCACATCGGACCGAAGAGGATTTGACCATGAATTGCGCGAGGTCGCCGATGTTTTTACAAATTATACTTACCAACGCATAACTGCTAATCACAAAACAGCCTGCAATAAATAACAATGTTATTGCTCTTACAAGTTTGCAATGGTAATTCAGCTGAAGTTAAGCGATTCCGATGATATTCATTGCGTTTCACAGGCTACTGCTGTTCTTCCACTGAGCGGCAATGGCGACCGAGGTCTTCTAGCACCTCTTTCAAGATGGCTGCCGGGTATGATCACGTGACTTTCCGAAAGGGAGAATGAGTAGCAACATTAGTAGTCTTACTTTCTTACATGAATGCGATTGAAATAGACCTCAGGCCTACAGTAATCAAAGTTAAGTGATATTTATGATAGGCCTATTGATTGAGTTTTGCAGACTCTTGTTGTTTTCACTTCGCTCAAGATGACTGACAAGTGTGGCCACATGACTTTGTTTTGAACAAAGAAAGAGTATACAATAGGAAGAATCTTTAACAAAATTATGATTTCATCTGTCAGTCACGGATAACCTTCAAACATGGGATATCGCGACCGAAGTAGCTATCCCTTGAATGACATATGAATCCAGAAATACGCACCTGCAGCCTCAAGACTACGATTGAGGTCGTGGACACACTTGCTAAAATAAACTTCTACATGATATTAATATCTCTAATGCAAGGAAATGTTATCTGATATTCGAGGGTAGGTTTTTCTTGCGACGTCCGCACTACATGTAAACATTGCCAAAAACCACCATCTGAGGACGTTGGCTGCAAGCCATATCGTTTTCAATATGATATGATTAATTTGAATCGCTAATTAGTGCTTTGTTTCCCACCCGCTGAGTCTTTCAAAAGTCGAGACGGGCTTTGGAAATTGTTATTTCGTTATTGCTCGGTTTTGAGGAGTTGAAAAATCGATCGATCAGCTGATTTTGTATTCGTGATGAATCGTGTCAGAAACGATTATTCTGGCCAACATCCTCAGATGTCGCTTTTCTCTACACGGAAATAGGGCAGCAGCCCCCATATAGAGAAATGTCGACATCAGTTATCAGGTAAAGGAAATGTGACCTTCCTGCAGCGGACATAGGTAGATAGGCCTATTGAAATGATAGGCCTATTTAGATAGTCAGTAAACTTTTCCGGTCGGTCGTCAACCGTAATAACGCAGGACAAACTTTTTATGTCTTGTTGTTACGCAGTACGCCTAGTCTATATATTTCTGTTCGTGCGTCAGCGCAGGCCTACCCTATAATAGTAAGAAGGCCTACCTATACCTATCTATCTAGCTAGATACCTAGCCTAGAAGAGCAGCAAAGATTTTATTCCAGGTTTTGAGCGCTCGACTAAGGACAAAGAAAATACCTGCTCAGGAACTTAGATGTCCTAGTAGAAACAACAAAAAAAAAAACATGTGCATGTCTTCACATTCACTCAGTCCTGCTGAGTCAGTAGGTAAGGGCAAACAGAAACGAAAAGCCTGGGAAAATGTTCATAGTTACCTAGGAATACAATTTGGAGCAGCATTTTCCACATCCCATTCAGTGAAAAGTTTCATCGGCCGTATCGGCTTCTCAGAGTACATTTGCTGCAGCATGGCGTCAGCTTTGATCGGAATGAAGTCTGCAGTTGTTTTGCTCTTTCCAGAAGATTGAGCAGCCATCTTGATCCATGAACCAACTCGACCCTTGCATTACCGCGAAAAACAACTCGGCCCGTAGAAAAAGTTGGAATGACCAACTTCGTTCTCAGGGATTTGATTTTCATTCGTGGGACGTGGGACCAATAATCAGGTGCAAAATATACCTTATCGGACGAAACTTGTCGGGCGAAGATGATGAATTTTTGGCTAGGTGACGAAATTTTCGCCCGACGAAAAATTTAGCCCATCGTTAATATTATTATATTATATTACATCGTTAATAAATTATTCGTCGGGCGAAAGTGACAAATTTTTGGGGTCATGACGAAAATTTCGCCCGACAAAGTTTCGCCCGATAAGGTATTGAGACGTTCCGGGGAACGGGGTGCGGTAAACGTATGACATAGTGGCGGGCAGCTATTGGGAATGGGTACGACTGAGAAGTTGAAACGGAGCAACACTTTCTTTTCTTCTGTCCACTCCAGGTTAAAGTTCGATCCAATACTTTTAGAAAGATCTACAACCATGGACAAAATATTTGGCACAAAAGGCTTTTTTCTGCGAAAATCAAAAACGCACTTTTTACCACTTTTGCTTGTAAAAGCACTTTGAATTGCAAGCGCTTCAAGAAATTTTTTGCAGGTGTTTAGCAACCTCTGTCTACAGTCTCAGTGCAGTTTCTAGCAATTTAGGCTAGTAGACTGAATTCCACGCCCTTTGTTGTCTAAATCACCGGAAAAAAATTAAAACGCTGAAGCCACGCCCTAAAATGAGCCCTACCGCACCCTGCACATACCCTAGAAATGTCAAAACATGAATTTTCAAAAGTCAGAAATAGTAAGTCTCTCAAAGAAAGCCCAACCTCCCGCTCTCATTTGCGGCTCGGTACTCGTCGACCTACTTTTTTTTACTCGTGGTACGGAACATGGCAAAACTACGCATGAGTGCCAAAATAGTTTGACCAGGGTTGTACAAACGTGTTGTTCTATTGACTTAACTCAAAATCCATAGAACTCTGGAAGCTGTTTCACATAGGAGACATTACAGTTTTAGAGCTGTTTGCAAAATTTTTTCACGTTTCTTAACTCATGGAAGCTTATGAGTTATTGGTCTTAATAATAGACATACCTCAACCGAACCCCACTTCTGTATAATTCTTGTCAAAAAGTGAGTTGCTTTGTACCTTCTTATATTTTTAGAAGTCTGAAAAAAGTGATGAACTTTTATTCTATCTTTTGTGTTATTGGCAGACATCTAATGTATTCGGATTTGCTAGAATATGTAACATGAACTTGAACTAATAACGCATTATGACATATATCGTGTTATCGGCCCACTCAACGATATTAATCGTTGGCCCACTATAGCTTATAGCCTACAATCAGATGCAAAATATATTTAAGATTTGAGCGAAACATGGCATTGCCTGTCTCCACAAGCAAAGGATGCATGGTATTTTCAAGCCGTGAAGAAAATCAAGCCTCTACGGGTTGACGAAGGAATTTTAGAATTTTTAAATTTTCCTTGGATTGATGACTCGGTTTGACGGATCGAAATTTTAGGTCTTTGAACACGAGAGGGGGGAGATGGCCCCAAACATGAGAAGGGGGAGATGGCCCCTTTTTTGTGACCACGCCCATTTTTGAGATTTTGCGAATTATGGCTATTCGCAGCTGTCTGACGTGACTTGTAAATGCGTCTTTCCAAAGAAATCGTGCTAGTTTGATACTCTAGAGGTTGTTATAGCCCTGAAGTCGGTTGGTCACGTCGATTTTTCGGTCCTGTCAGAATTATGATCAGATATACAGTAATGGCTATGCATGTCTTTGAAAATAGGCTGAAAAATGATGAAATTTTAAAACAAATTTGCACCTGATTGTAACCCTAACCACTTATCTCTACCATCTTCAATTCGTTCCTCAGTGCAGCTGGACCTTTATTAGGTTTTCAGTGAAGGAATGCGAAACAAGATTATGAAGGTGAAAGTACAATGCAGTTCAGGTGGGTCTATAATGAAATTGTTGATATCAAACATCATCGAAAGTTATCGTCTTTTGGTGGCCCTCTGCACGGACATATGACCTTCCTTCACGCACTCCTTATCCAATGCAGTGCCTGTATATAAGAGCAATACAGTCTGCTTGCTGGCCCATCTATCCGATACTAAACAAAATCCCCATCAGAGCAGCGGTACCTTCAGATTGTCAAGTGCACGAATTGGCAAAAAATAAAAAATTGACATGATTTCTCTGCAGAAATGCCAAAAGAATTATCAAAAGATGATATGTCTTAGAAAAACTCAGTATTCGTATTTTGAATACCCTTGACATACAAAAAATTACAAAGAAGTCATTATTCACAGATTGTTCATCTTGCACAACACACGCAATGATGACACGGAGGAACGGAATCTTTATCATGCTTTACCAGGACATTCAAGTTTGGCTTTTCAGTGACGATATGTGTGCCTGTTTGATCTTCAAAATACCCTCATGAGGGCTACTATCTACAATAGAAGTACAATCTATACCAAACATTTCCCTATAAACAAAGCTCTCATCAACATGTTGGAAAATAGCCCAGGGGTGGGGGGTACTCCCATATACCAAGATACGGCATGTGCCGCCCACCAGGGTAGTAAATTGTGCTCCGTTTCCCTAAAACAGGGTTACCAAGAAGACGATTTGCCCTAAATCAGGGTACCATAGAGCAAAAATTTCAATGAATTTTGGCCGGAAACGTATTTTCCAAAGATCTGAAGGACAAAAAACACCAAATTTTCCCTTCGGCGCCCACCATGGGGGCGCCTCCGGGTGACACACCACCCCTGATCCCTCACCCACGCCCAAATAAGAATGTGACCTTGCCAGACCTACAGGGTCATGTCCTCAAATTCTGGGCGGCACATGCCGACAAAACCATACCCCAGTACCCCCCAGGGAAAATAGCTTTCCATTCACTTTGAGTTTTGTGCTTGTAAGGCCCATTACACGAGAACCTTCAATGCTTCACAAAATATATTGAGACCTGTGCAAGATACGGCGTTAAGCACTTCCCACGAACAAGGGACTAATGGTATTATCCAGACGCTGAGAAAATCAAGCTCCGGCGCTTGACCACTCGGTTTGACGGATCGGACTTATGGGATTTTGAAGATGAGAATTGGGAATGGCCCCCTGTTCGTGACCACGTCCACGTTTTTGAGATTTTGCCAGTTATGCCAATTTACAGCTGTTTGACGTGACTAGTGAACCTGTTCAGGCAATGAACTCGCGCTAGTTTGAAATTCTGTAAGTTGTTCTAACCTTGGGATCGGTTGATCGCGTCGGCTTTGTCGCAATTTCAGAATTATGGTCACACGTTGCATGAATATTGCTTTGAAAACAGGCTGAAGAATACAAAAAAGTCTCAAAATTTATGTGAAGGATTGTTGTTCCAGTCTACTTTGCAATTTATTGATGTATGTCAACCAAACTACTCATTTTTAAGCCAGTATTGTTAAGAAAAAAAAATTATTCTTGCAGCAGTTACTTTCAAATGATACTCATGTTAACAAAAATCGGAAAATTACCCTAATTATATTTTTTTAGGAGTCCACGCTTTGCAAATTGAGGGATTCCCACGCCTGGTCATGACATAGGAAGCTCCACTCAAAATTTTTGGAAAGCTACCACGGTGTATGACAACACCCAACATTAATTTCTTCTGAGGGATGAAATTTGCCTGGGCCTGGACTAAGCTGCACTTGCTTCCTGATGCACTTGGATATTTTGTAAGTTTGGTTGGATGGGAGCGGGGGTAGTTACAGATAGAAACAGGTAAAGAAGTCGAATTTTACTGTTTATGGGGCTTTGAATCCTGTGATTATGTAGTGCAGTTTGTGATCATAGCTGCTTGCAGATGATAGCTGTTCTTTTATTGATTTTAACGTTTAGATCAGATAGTGGTTGCACAATCTTGGTCAAAATATATTTGGATTGCGTCAAAAATGGCATATTCTTAGCCCACGAGCAAAGGATTATTGAATGACAGCAAGAGCGGCGCAAATCAGAGCGAGTGGGTGAGATTGCGTATGACAGTTCTGCTCATCAGCTATAGAAAAAGCACTGTGCACTGTGCTTCACTCGTTTGCTTGTAATCATCTCGAGCAGAGGCTGGTGAGCAGGTTTGGTTAAGCGGTTTTGACTAGCCTTTGGCATACAGTTCTTTGGGTTCTGTGGCAAAAAGGACCGCTGTGTCCAATATATTTCGTCCGGGATTGTAGATACCTTCGCCGAACTGATTGGGCACGGACGTGCGCAGAGACCTTTTTTTGGTTGTTCAAAGAAAATCATCCGTATGTTGATCATATTCTCTGAATCAACGCCAGCCAAAGGAACACTTTCCGCCCCTCTCTGGGTTTATTAGTACCGTGTAATTTATTTCATGGGGTTAAGGCGTTGCTTCACCCTATTTAGGGTGGGGGGCAAAACTGCCCCCCCCCTAGTAGTTTTTCCTGCATATTTTTTTTCTGCGTGGAGGTACGACTTCCAAACTTCATGACTTTCAATATAATTTGTAGAAGCACATTTCCTGAAAATCTGAGGTCCATGGTATATGTAGCTTTGTAGTTATCACTGTTTTGTCAAAGGACGGCATGCTCGATTTCTGATCAAAGTCATAGTTGCCACGGATATACTATAAACTATTTGATCTGTTTCGTTTATTTATGTTTTAGAGGTGAACTAACTTCACAGTTGTAAACATTATGCTGTAAAGTCAATCATCATGAAGTATTGTATCAAAAACAAAACGGGGGCCTATTGTGACGTCATAAATTATCCATTGTGATGTCACCCAGGTGACACATCGGTATATCATCGACAGTGTTGCTTTCTTGCATTCTACAGGTCCATATATCTCATAGTGGCTTGGTATGCATCGAAAAAAGGAGTTTCCGCATAAAAAATATTGGTCTACATAGTCTACACTTCATATCTTCACCATATTATGTTAAACGAATTCAAATGAGTATTCTTTTGCCCGGGATAGCCAGGCAAGATAATACCATTTTTTGCCATAATTTTCATAATTATGACGTCATAATTGCATAATTATTTAATTTATGAAGCCAAATAAGAGATTTCTGAAAAGATATTACCAACACCTTACTTTGGTGTACGTTTCATCATCAACGGATCATTTCTCTAGATTTTGATACAGGGGGCAGTTTTGCCCCCCTCCCACCCTAAATCAGTTGTCCAGAATTTTGAACGTTAAGCTTTCAGAATCAACTGTGCGTAAGGTGCGCAAGTGCTAAAAACTAGAAAATTAGTAAACGTCCTTAATTAAGGGCTAGAGGCAAGTATTTAGCACTTTGAACCCTGCTAAAAATCAAACATTCCAGCTCAACAGGTCAGGAAAACACAAAATGTAGTATTAACATAGTGTTTTTTCTTCTGCAGAAATTGGTTTAAAGTCTATTTTCTTTTACGTATTTACTTAATTCTCACGCTACATTTGACCAACGGCAGATCATTTGATCATCCATTTCATTGTTAAAGTTGTCTGCTTGCTCAGGTAAAACAAGAAAATTATAAACAAATGACCAGCCGTAACTCAGCAACTGAGAAAAATGACCAACATCTGACTTATGCTCGCTGTCTCTTTCGGTTAGGAAAACGCCAGCACAATTGAAGTTAGCAAGAAGAATGAAGTTCTCAGACAGAACTGTATACGTCTGATGCTTTTCCTCAAAATAAAGAGACAGGGATAGCACGTGATAGGAAACAAGAGAAGTCACCTTTTATTCCTCAGGTTCTCTTCAATAGAGGTTTGGAGTTTGAACAAAAAACTGCTCAGCAGGAAGCGACTCATCTTTTGCTTGTGAGGCTACTGCTAAGGTAGCAATATTGCTTGAAATATGCCAGCTAATTCTTGAAATTTATTGCCTGAAGCGTGATCTGATATGAGTTTTTACTCTGACCATGAGACGCATTGAGCGAAATATGAGCATTAGCTGATAAATCTACTGGCTGTTCAAATGATTCACGGGTTCTGACAAATTTACGCAACTGTACTTGCGTACTGGTCAAAAGCGTGGTAAAAGAGCGAACACGACTAAAAAAGTGATTGCAATAGAAGTTTGGGCAAACGTTTCCAAAATATTGTGTTGTAATACATTTGTGTCAAAAAGTTTCCTAAAGATGGTCACGTGACACGTGAAGGAGAGCAATCGCATTGTTACTTGTTGTGGAAATTGTGAATATGATGACGTGACCAGAATTTAATGCTACAAGTTCTTATGCACAACGTCAGGATGAACCTTTCGCAGAGTGAAGAAATTTTTTTTAAAAAAGCGATAAAGATCAAGATGACCAAAGTTTACGTTAACAACAATGCTGACGTCAGCATAAAAATGATGCCACCAGTGTGTTGCAGATGCAGTTCGGAGCAGACCAAACAAGCAGATAGTATCGCCATTCCCTTTCAGAAACTGTCACGGTCATCAGGCTAGCATGGCCTGATCTGAAGGTAATCTGAATAGAGCAGGGTCATTTATAGACAAAAATCAAAAGTTTTTGAATTCGGGAGATAATGAGGAGGTTCTTCGAC
Organism: Scolionema suvaense; assembly: GCA_027575255.1. Lineage (NCBI taxonomy): Eukaryota > Metazoa > Cnidaria > Hydrozoa > Limnomedusae > Olindiidae > Scolionema > Scolionema suvaense. Next base: position 1,051 of record JAOBRC010860892.1, on the reverse strand, counting down.
TTGCTGAAGTCGGTTGCCGGTCTTCTCTTCACACGAAGCTGCTGAGAAATCACTGAATCCCTACGCGTCTCAATCTTAGGATTTTACAACCATTCGAAACTCAAACCTGAAACCCATATAGTACAAGTCGACCGCGTAACCAACTGTGCTAACCAGAACCCTAAAGATTCAGGTGGATATTGATTGGTCATTTCTCACAGCTATGAGCTACTCTATGGTAACCCTTGTTGAATGGGGTCGTCGATACTATGTCGAAGCTCCACAAGTCCATTCGGTCAGGTAGACTTGCAGCAGCAGTCTGATCGTCGAATTCGGAAGCCGATGAGGATGTTCCACAAATTACGGAAGTCGTGAACTACATGGGCTGGTATGGCTTCACTTAAAAGCGAGGCCAACCAGTGCCTTCCGCAGAAAAAAACATTCGCAAAGCATTTTTCCTCTGGCATTGGAAACGTGGAAAATCGAGACACGAAGAAATCCGCAGGAAGAGTTTCATTTTCACCCAAACAAATTGTTTGCTGTCGCTACATAAAATCCACATGTTTAAATAGAACAACAATTCTGGCCACAATTCTACCATCTAATAATATGTCCATACAAATTTTGAAACAATTTTTATCCAATAAGCAAGTCCCTCCAGATAATGCAGTACTTCTGATGTCTGACTGCTCACCACAACAACAAAGACCGACAACATTTTACGGTTCCAAAATGTGATATCTGATGAGCATTCCGTACGAAGTGAACAGAAACTTAACAAAAATAACAAGAGTTCCTGAGCAAAGTCGCGCATGGCACATCACGATGTCACAGGGTAGCGCTCAAGTAGAGGGATAGAGGGAATATGCAACAAACAGATGCTTTATTTATAATAGAGCCAGAAAAATGCCGCAACAACGAGATCTTGGATAGAAATTATAGTTAGCGTTGAAAAAGTTAGTTCCAGGCAAGGCGTCAGCACAACTTCCCGTAGAGATTATTAAATAAGTGTCGAAAGAATCTCGCACACAAAACAATTTTAGGTCGAAGATCAAAGTAGAGCCATGACTCT
>JAOBRC010859781.1:0-16856 GCA_027575255.1 Scolionema suvaense | reverse complement strand
TGCCAAATCAGGCTGCGGGCCCACCCCCCCCCCTGGGGATTGATTAAATGAATAAGATGCAGTTTTACAGACGTCAAACAGAAAAGCTATAAAAAAGAATTTAATGCAGCAGAAACATGAAAGAGGTATCACCTACTGCCAACTAAATGGTAAAAGCAACAACTACAACAAAAGGCTGGGTTTACATGATAAGTGAAAAACATATGAAAACTACCATATTAGACAAAATCATAATTTCACCAATTTACTTAACTGGTTCAAAATACAGTTTTTGAGTACCTTGCTGAAAAGGGTAATTTTATACCTGCCAATGTCCAGAATAAGAAATAGTTCTACTCTATGAATGCCAATATCCAGAAGATACAACATGTTCCACGGAAATTGCTTTGATTTTTACTTACATAGTCTATAGTAAACGTGAACCCTGGGCAAATATTTATAAAACCCAAAGAACTTCGAAGAGTACTTAACTGTATAAATGTTATCATGGAGAGTTATTGCATGGGAGTGTTACAATAAGAGAGATATTGATGACGACTTATCTAAAGAGACTTTTCTGAAACTGACGTTCAAAGACTAGCAAAATCCAGTCAAATGTACACATTAAAAAAAATTATGTATTGAATTGCGCACAGAAAACCATAGGACTAATGAAATCGGCACAGCACAGCGATGAACAGAGCAAAGATAAAGGAGCCCATACCATAACTTGTCACATCAGCCTTGTAATCACCACCTTTGTCATTCGCATTGGCACCATTCATAAATCCAAAGTTTGTCCCACCTGAAATTTATAAGCATGTTTTGATGAACTCAAATAGCAGACAATCTCGTGATCAAGTAAACAAAGGGCATTATTTCTTAAAAAGAGATGGTCGAAGTATCCCGGAACTTATAAGAAGCAAAGAAGACTGCAGAGCGAACTAAGCGAAACTGATTATGCAATGTGATCACTTTCTACAACTTTTGCTAGTTCTAGCAAGTAGAGTACCAGAAAAAAGCTCAATAAAACCAATAAAATTTTGGGCAGAAAAGACTTCTGAACATGATACTACAATAAGAAGCCAAGCACCAACCATAGTAGCATAGATTTCTTAAAATTTTTTGAGATGTTATGTGAAAAAGTTTCCTACTGGGTTTCTTCAATAAAAAGTGTTTTGAATAATAATTACGACCCCCAAACAATGAATCCAAGTGGTAAAAAAATGTTTGAAAGAAATCATGAAAACTACAGCAAGAAAACTACAGGAAGAAAACTGGTGCAATAGTGATTTTCGCGACCAATACTTTCAGATTCCAATAAGGTGTCAACATGTTGGACTCTGCTGGAAAACAAACAATAGGATTTCTTGTTTGTGATGAGTTTCCTAACCTTTTTCTTGCTTGTTTGTTTAGTAGTTGAAGTATCTTAAATTTAGGAAGGCTGTACTAGTTGGTTTCTTATAAACGGGTTCCTTGGAAAAAACAATGACAAAAAACGTGTATTGTTATAGACCATTGCCATAAATACTGTCCTTATTTTTGTATCTAAAACCTCCAAAGATATATTTTACTCATCAGGCCAGCGTAGAACTTCTACAAAAGGCTCAAGCTTTCAAACAAAACATACTGTTGGAGAATCTCCCAAGAAACGTACTCGCAGACAGATCTGTTTTGAGAATATACTAAAACGCAAAAAAGATCTCAATTGTTACACCATCATCTAAAGACCTTTGGTTCACTAACTTCTCTCCCAAAATATTCTCGACGCTATCAACTCCCGGCAATAACTGAGAAGTCTCCCAAACTTTGAGCCTATGAAAGGTTAAAGTAACACTTACCATGCCACATATAGAAATTGACGGAGCCACCACGGTCAAGAACTTTTGCCACAGCGTCTCCCACTTTCTCTTTATCAACCACATGGTGCTTCTCATGCCAGTGGTCAAACCAACCGTCCCAAAGTTCAGTAACAAAGATCGGTTTGTCTGGCTGCAGAGATACAGGAGAAAATTCTAATGCTTAAAGGAGTGAGGTTTTCGAACTTACAATAAGCACGTCAGCAAGAACACATGTAGAAAGCATGAAAATTACTTCACATATGATATTTTAGAAAAGCACAAAAATCATTGATTACATTGTCACCTGCTTCATGAACCAGAAAAACAAAATGACTGCGTTTCAACCCCTGCCCACATGAATACCTATGATAAATTAGGACATTGATTCTTCAAGTATATGATTCCCTTTTCTTTATTGCATAGCACCATCAAACATCTTTACCTGGTAACCAGACACAAGCCGCTAGTCATGAGTCAAAACTTGCTTTCAAAGAATGTCCGAAAAGGATAACAGTGACTAACAATGTAGAAATGCATGAGCATAAATGTTCAGGGCTGTTGTAGAGCTTATCTTTTTACTGTATCAAAACACTAGACAAGCGCTTAGCACTAAAAAGTATATGTTCTAGGAAGCCGCTGAGAGCTAAGAGCAGGAAATTACTAATCATCGAAACGCTTGGTTGTATTAAAGGAATAAAATCAACAGATGTAGCAGCAAAGTGCAAGTAGAGAACAAAAAAGCACCATTTCTCTACCCCCGAATAAATGTAAATATTTGGCCATTTTATTCATAAACCCTTTCTAGAGGACATACAGAAACAAAAAATATCATCCAAGTGAAAACAGAGCGTTTCCATGTGTCTAGCACAATATAGTTTGCACCACTAGAAACAAAACCATCAAAAACTGAACTTGAAGGGAACTCTGCCATCACAAAAATGGTACATATGAATACTGCTAAAAGAACTTAATTGTAGCAGCAAGCAATTATCACACCCCATATGATCAGCAAGTCTTATACCCAAAATTCCTCTCTATTTCGGCCAATTTGAGATCACCATAATTTTAAAAACCGCTTAATGATCAAGACACCACATAATGTCCAACAAAATGAAGTAAACAATGCCTAGTCTACGCAAGATTGTGGTATGAACTAGATGCCACTTTCAGCTTGAACGGACTTTTATCACATCTTTGTACACTAAATTTATGAGGCACACCTGCAACTTTTCTAAACGATTCATCATTTCGTCAGCATTCTTGGCCATAAAATTGACTGTTTGCAACACTGAAAATAAACAACAATAAAACAATGTTACCAGTTTATGTAACTTTTTCACTAACTCACTAAAGTAAACTATGTTACAAATACCAAAATACGGAGTTTTAGTACTAGCGCACTACGGATTGGCCGAACTAACCATGAATGGACCCGCAGTATGACATGAAATATTATTGAAAAACATTTATATCTAAAAGCCACAAAAGAAAAAAGCATAACAAAGCATTCAGTTGGTTACAGATGCAAGCAATGTTTGGAAAATGAAATTACAAAGGGTCAAAATCTTGATCTTGGAATTTTTTCATGCATGACAGGGTTTCCCGTAGACCATCAACATATGGGGGGGTGGTGCCCTCTTGAAGGGGAGGGCGGAGGGCATTTTTGATGGAGGGGGTGCCCCGTCGGACGGTCGAAAATATCACAACGCACACGCGAAACAATAGAAAACCGCAATATTCTTGCTAAAAAAGGTGCTGATTTAGTGTACATGTGTTAAAAATGCAAAAAACACAGGAAAGCATGATAATTTATGCAAATTTAAATGAATTTATTCAATAAACATTTAAAAACTACTAACAATATCTGTTAAATTTTGGAAAATTTTGGAAAATCATGGGGGCACCAGGTGAGGGGGGCAGGTCATTTGATGGGGGGAACACAGGCCATTTTTGGGATCATGGGGGCGCCCCCCATGCCCTCCCCCCACTTCGGGGAAACCCAGCATGAGCATAGTACAGTGTGACCTCAATGCATGTATTATCTTGCTAATGTGATCAGACTACGAGAGAAATTGTATAGAGCCTGTGAGCAAGCTAGCCAAACCTTCGTGCTCCTAGTGCTACCTTGTATCAAGCATTATAAACACCACTTCTCCTTGAAGAAAATATCACTTTCAGCAGACCATTGAAAACTGACACGAAACAACAATTCTAGCCAGACAATCCATAAAACAACAAGAAGCCTACCTCCTTTCGGCAACTGATACTTTCCCAAACCTTCAGAGTTATCACAAGCAAAGAAAAATTCTTCAAGGCCACGCTCTTCAAATCCCTGAAAGTATACACAGGCACAATAATGCAAGCAGAGAGTCTAGGTTAAGATTTTCCACCTTGCCAACTATGGGAGAAAACCTATGGTTCACCCATTCGGGCATTATGTGCATATGAGCTGAAACAGGTGTGATGCTAGCAGGCAAATATGGTCAACTAAGGAGCACTGTTGTTGACTGGAGCAAGGATCAGAGAGCTGCGTGGGGTCACTTAATATATATGGCATACGGGGACATGCGGCCACTAAGGATGGGTACAACCCACTAAAATTCCCTAAACACGGGCCTACTTTTTGTCTCGTCTTGCATAGAAGTACCTTAAAACCAACCGAGAAGGCATTTTTTACGAGTAGAAAGGCAATTTTTGACAATTTATACTCATAATTTATCAAAATCTAGCCTGCTGCGCCACGATTGATGGTGTAACAGCTAGTAAGTACTTCACAATGCTTGTTTAAAGATGGGTCGATTTTCGATATACGGGCTGCACGTCCCTGTCACTTCACAAGCGGAGTACCCTCGGCCCCTGGCCAGAGAGCCCAAAAGTGTTATGTTTAGAGGCATGCAGCTGCTTTTCAACATGCCGCTTTCATCTATCTTCCCAAAACGTTGAGCGAAAGTGATGAATTCACAGCTAGATGAACATAATTATTTTGCCCAATAAATAAGTTAGCCAAACTTCGTTAAAGGGGAGCAGTGGTCGAAAATGATATTTTACCAGATGATAGGTCTCATTACATCATGACATGCAGTTTTCATTTCATGGCAAAAGCTTATGTAGTTCTAGAGATATTCGGTCTCAAAGTCCAGCAGCTACCATCTTGATTTTGATGATGTCATCAAGGCACGTTGCTAAGTGTCACTATTTTGTTAGTAACGCATATACCAAAGTTATTTTCTCAAGTGAATCTTTAACATATTACCTAGCTCTACAAGAAATCAAAAGAGGCAGTCCTTCACAACAATTCAATACTGAGTATTTTGGCAATGAAGTTTAGATGATTTGGGTAGTGCCCCAGTGACATCATGCATAATTATTGGCAAGATGGCAGCTGCTGGACTCTGCCAAAGTTTGGGGTTGAATATCTCCAGAACTACACAAGCTTTTGTCATGAAATTAAGACTGTGTATCATGTTTTAATGAGCTCTATCATCTGTTAAAATACCATTTTTGACACATGTTCCCCTTTAAGGTTTGCTACATCGAAAGCGGGCAAAATCGACGAATTTTTGGCCAAATGACGAAAGTTTCGCCCGACAACTTTAGCTCGTTAAGGTATGCTATTTCATCAAGCTAAAACATGCACCACATTTCAGCTTCTTTTTGTCCATTTCTTTGCGGCTCACCAATTCACATGCAACTGAAAGCAAAGGACAGAAAATTATATGTTCATTTGAGCAACTGTACCAATATTCGTTCATTTTGGCATTTTGTTCCACTTTTTTATTCAAAAGTTTTTCTCACTAGCCGTTGTCTACTAATTCTCGTTTTCCTTTCGAAAATAGCTGTCCCATTCTGGATTTACCTGCTTATTCTCATATTTAATACAATCAGTCCTACGAATACTTCAGGTTTTACCAAGCACTCTTCATTTCCTATTATTTTACATCCAGAGCTTTTCCAGATTGTCATTCCTGGTTTCATTCTGTCAATCATTTATTCAATCATTCTGGAAGTTGCACCATTTTTAGAGTGCATTAGATTCTGTGAGCATCATACATGAGGGTGACCTCTGTTGATTTCCCTCGTTTTCAATGTTTGCATTCTTGTCTGGCTTTGTTCCCACAGCAAGCTACTGTAATCAAAGACAACTTACAATAAAAACACTGATTTCAGTGAAAGTCTTAAGGATAATAATTCACCATGCAATCTTGGCTAAAGAGTAAGCTATCAAGATAACGTGATTGCTTCGTTACCAGCAATTTAGCTTGTACGGGAAGCTCATTTGTACGATTATGGTAAAAAAGGCACACAAGGTATCGCTGAAGGTGAAAGGGATCTTTTATTTGGTAATGAGCCTTACAAGCTCTGTGCAAAGCTTCAGAAAGTTTCAACACAGATATGAATCTTACTGAAGCTGGACTGTCAACTATCTTGTAGGTTTCTCACAAGAGATTCTTGCCAACATTCTTCAAAACAGGTCTCGAACTAAAAACGTCTTGCTTCTTGACCGTCTTAAATTCTCAATAGTGGGTGGGTGCCACATATTTTGCTGAACTAACTGGAAACAGCTAATCTGATTGGTCATCACGTGGACACTGTCAATACTAGCAATACACATCAGCTGGCCCTGAATAGAGTAGAGCTTCTGAGTAATGTAGTAATCTTGGTATGTAAATTTTGCATTTCATCAGATCTCCTTTTATATAGTTTTTCAGTCTTATTTACCCGAAGTCAGCATGGCACTTAATGGCAACTATTCCTAGTTAAGATAAGATAGAGACAGTTGGCTCAACTCCAAGTATTATCTTCATCACTTTGAAGATTTTATAGCCTAATAGCTTAATTTTCTTGACAGCTTCACTCATGAGAAAATTTTTGCCTTTTTTGCCATGAGGATGTTTGAGTCCAAAACCTCCAGAAAATTACAATTTCTGGAAACTTATTTTCCAGCTGCTTGGCGAAATTCATGGAAAAATAATGTGTGGCACACAACATGTCAATGTAGCAGCCATGAAAAAATAGAACACTAAACATTGCATAACTTTTTGCTTCGAAAGAAGAAACTAAATGTCATGTTTTGGTGTGCCCGATCATCCACTAAAATTTCATTTTGATCTCATCATTCCTTCTAATAACACACAGAAAAAGCTTGCAATATCCAGAACTTATTACAGAAGCAATAAGGATTAGCTTCTCTGATCACATTTGTAGCATGTGTCCAATACAGATACACAGCTTTACTTATGTCCAAAGGTGTACTTCAAGATTTCTGACTTTACTCTCGTTCTTGCTGTCCCATTACCTTTCGGAATTTCGGAAGCCTACACTTATCTCCAGCATAATGAGGACCAACTTTGAAAACATCTTCAGGGCTTTTAAAGTCAGCACCCAAGTTTTTTCAGGGTCAAAATAACTACACTCTAGCAAAAACACATCCCACAGAAAAAAGTGACAAAGCACTGAATAACATACAGAAATGCAATAGAATTCAAAGAACATCAAAATCCTTCCATAAAAATGCTAACCAGCTTCAGATACTCCATGTATTTGCCATCTGTTCCATATGTACCATACTCATTCTCAATTTGGAATGCAATCACTGGTCCACCATAGCTATACTAAACAGAGAGACCAAGAAAACAGTTGAGCAAACGTAAAACCACTCTCCAAAATCACCACACCCCTTTACTGTTTTCTTTCTGGATCAACCTCACAAACAACTTGACTTCCTAGGTCTCCACAAATACTAACAACACATCACAAAATCCAAAATTCCTGCTGGACAGCTATGTCAAATGTGGTATTTTCCTATTGTATTCAATGATTTCCGCCAATCAGAAATTTCCCTCAAGTTCTGACTGCACAATAAAGTAAGACCCACTTCAAGGTTCTTGCAAAACCTAACCCTATTCCTACAGGGTTGTTTGGCTATTTTCAATAAGGGGGAGGGGTACCTTTTAAGTACCTGTCAGACCATTAAACCAACACAGTACCTTAAAACAGTCTTTTATGAGAACAATAAACTAAAAATAGGGTTTTCTGAGTTCCTAGAAGTGCCTCAGATAAAGTTATCTCAGAATAGCTCAAACAGTCAAAATCATTGAAAAAGAAGCATCCAATAAGAATTGTACAATAGCCTACAGGGGTTGAATTAAGGAGAAAAGGCACGATCGTGAAAAATATGAGGCAGCTTTAGCTGCCGAAGTCATGCAACTGGGGGTGCAGAGGGGTGTTATGAGGTCCCCTTCAGGTCCAGGGCGGAGCCCTGGAAGCTTTGGCAGTCTAGAGCATTTATGGGTCGCAAACCACACAAAAATGCACTTAAAATGACAGTGAAGATCTCAAAATAAACTCTGCGGAAATATGCTCCAGGCGTCATCTCTCAGTCCACCACATGTTTAGCTAGCTAAACTAGGGCTCACTTAATTAAGCCTACCTTCCTAGCTGGCCAGTAAAAAGAATCTGTTAATTGTGAATTGCATAGCTAGATATTCCACAAATACACTTCAGTTGTCCGGACATTGACAGTATATCACGGAGAAGATAATCACATTCATTTTCTTAGATTCTGAATGGAAAGGAGCCATCATAGCTACAGTGCCTGTCGTAGCTTCGACCTCCAGTTTGAGTATAGCTCAAAAGTGATCTGATTGGCTTAATTTCTCGAACGCTGATTTCTCAGGCACTTTCCTCCACTAATAAGTCAGATATAAACAAACGTTCATTAAAGCTCATTTTCGGCTGGATAGAGCAGTCACAGAGTGCAAATTTGGTGTTTTTTCAACTGCGCTGCTGCATGAAGCGATTATCTATTGTTACTTGTTTACGACGCATATCTGATGAGAAGGCAATATCGACCGCACTCTTCTTGTTTCCAGAGCCAAATGCAAGGAAGAAGATTGATACTTGAAGCCTCAACTTCGAGATCGCGATTTTCATTTCAAATCGGATTACAGGATTGCGATTATAAATAGTGTGATCGCGAACTGCGGTTCGCGGTCGCTAAATTCGATCCCTGGCGTAGCAGCATTGAAAAATGAGCTTAGCTGAGCTTGGAAACATTGAAAACTATTCACACAAAATATCATTAAAATATTGATGGGCGCAGAATAGCGCAAAAACATAAATTACGGCAGGGAGATCGAAAAACGCAAAAACGGCATGGAAACATTAAAAACATGCAGAGAATACAGCAGGAACATTGAAAAATGGGTGTAAAACACTATGAAAACATTGAAAACATGTGGTGACTTATTTATGCCAGTCCTACATTCAGTTTTCAGATTGGCTAATATTTGGCAATTTTAACAACACATGCATCTCAGTAAGCACAGAAGAGCTAGACTTATAACATGTTTTGGTTTCATAAATATATTGAAACATTTTGCCAATATGTGAGTCTAGAACAATAATACCTAGAGCCATTTATTGGCATTCTTAGAGGTCTATTTGTCAAAAGGCCAGGGCCTTCTGGGCTCCGCCCCGGACCCGCCAGGAGGCTTTCAACGTCTCCCTGTTGTAGAACCCCCAAACTGCATAGGCTTGGCAGCGATGCTGTCTCACATGTAGCCCAAATGGGGTCACCCGGAACCTTCATATATATCTCAAGGAACCCCCCTGTGCTAGTGAATCATATTCAAGAAGTATACTCCAACTTTCCTTCGAAAAAAAGCAGACAACTGAACTACTGACCTGGAACTTCTTCAATATGGGCATCAGATGATCAAAGTATCTGTCAACAGCTTCAACAAATGGTTTATACATCGATCTCAGCTTCATGCGAGGATCTCTTAAGAGCCAACTAAAAGAGCAAAGCAATGCCATGACCAGGAAGCTAACAAAATAATACACAAAACGTAAATTCATTGAACTAAAGCACCACAGTATCTGTAAATTGTATACCCAGATTTAGCCCAATCCAATACTCTTCAAAGACAGCTTTCAATTCTGTTAAAAGGGCAACTTTCCATAGATCTCAGAAAAATATCTGGTCTATGTAGCTAGCTATCAGATCTAGCACACTTCCCCAATTTGCCAACATTGGACGCTAAAGATAATACAGCTTGGTAAAAATGACCTCGATCTTATGAAAACAAGAGAAAGGCGCAACTATGAACTATGCCAATGCATCGTAGCAACAGCCGAAATACGCATCAAAATTCAACTTGGTTCATTGTAACAGGCACAGTATGAAAGCAGGTGACCGAGCCATTCACTCAACAGGTTATTTGATTTTGAGTTAGCAAATTGCATAAGTGTACGAAGTTGAGCAGATTGAGAGAAGCTGAATTTCTTGAGCAGATAGGCAGCAGGCTAAGACTACGAGCCCATCACCTCAATCTACTTTGATACTGCAATACTCAACTATATACATCTTTCCATGAAAAATTATTCCCCCAATATAAGAAAAATTATTCTACCTAATATTAGAAAAATTATTCTACCTAATATTAGAAAAATTATTCTCGCTAAGGGACAGAATCTGATAGAATCTTTGAAATTCAAACTTTGAGGTTACGCTAGCAGTATTGCCACTACAACTCAAATTCTTAAGCATTTCAGCCATAAGCGCAACCAAAGGAAGATGGTGCATAGATTGCATTTCACAAGAGAAGGCAATGCAGCTCACTGCATTCAAATTCATAGCAAAGTAGTTTTATTCATAGTGCAGAGAACTTACGCCAGAACACACACAATAAACAAAACTATTTATGATTCAAGAAAATAATGATCCACTTAATCAAATTAAGTTTGAGTAAAAACCCTGACAAACGCACAAAAGTACTTGGTGTAACGAGCCACATAACATCGGGGGGAGTGCAATACCTCAATGAGTGACATGCCAAACTTGACACTATCAACTAACTAACAGGAAACAATGCGATCAAAGGACAGGAAGCATAACATTATGCTTATTTGACATGATGGAAGCAGGTTGCACCTACTCAGTGGCACAAACCAAGGATGACTTTGGCCATTTAATAAGAGTGTGGGGTAATGAAACATTACCGAAAACGATTATAACAGCTAATAGCAGCCAAAAATCGCAAACCATGAGAAGCTTTACACATGTTTTATAGCACGAACATTACACTGGTCAATGTGAATATGAAATGTACTGGCAATCAATTCGAGCAGCGTAAAAGGTGCCTTCCTCCCACTGCCTGCTCACATGATAAAAACGTAGAGGGACCAGTGAAAATTGGCACATGACGATCGGACTCTTTACTTTCTTCATGGCCTTGCAAGTTCGTAAAGAACCACACAGGTCATCATGCTTCAAGGCAGTATATTGCAAGAGCAAGCATTGCTACCAAAGACAGAGCTATGAAGACTGCAAAGAAAATTACTACTCGACGTAGCTACAGGCGAATGTGACAACAAAGATAAAATTGACTTAATAGCATTTAGCATCCGAGGCTAGAGCCCCTCATAGGATTAGCTATGGTGCACATCTCTGCCCTTTTCAGGAATGTATTCATTTGCGATTTTGAAAACTTTCTGAAAGTCAATGAAAGTCCAAGGACTGTGGTACCCACACACAGAGAACTTCATCAGTGAAACCACACACAAGGATTTTGACTTGTATATGCATATCCTTTGAACGGTGTTACGGCAAGCGTGGATGGACCAAGCAATACGGGCCATGTATCAATAGTAATGTTTAGGGATCAGGAGTCGGCATCCAAGTATCATAAGCATTTTTTTTTCAATACAGCTGAAGCACTTTGTTTTGAATATTGATTCATAGCTAATTAATGCTATATCTCTGAAAACTCCATTTACACGATGGGCAAACAGAAGCAGATCATTTATAGGCCTCTTTCCTGAATAACTTTACTTGAGCAGGGAGACATGCTATGGCATGAACCTCAAACAGCGCTCCTTAAATATGAAGTCGTGAACACTGTAGTCAAATTCAGTAGTGAAAAGTTGAGCTGAAATAATGATTCCAGACTAATGAATCTCACTTGTCGTGTCGGCATAAGATAACATTCGCAAAAGCCATGCGCGAATAGTGTGAACTATTGTTTGTACTTATTTCCTGCTTGCGGATGTGGTATAACAGTCCTTGTCCGGAAAATGTTAGGCACAAGCAAATTTTCGCACAAGCAAAGTTAGAGTCACGTGCGATCGCACGTTTGAAATAAATATAGCACATGCTTATCCTGCCACCAATTTTAAAGAAAAAAACAGAACCTGTTTCCTTACTTGCCCTCTTTGCTGAAGCAGCAGGTCTCTCAGAGGCTGATGTAAAATGCCACGTGAGGCTTACGCAGTACCAGATAAGTTTTGAACTGCTGTTGTCAAACACCACAACCCGGCAAAAACAAACAAAGACGGCACCTGTAACCCGCAATCCGCAACCCAGCACCCGGTATTTTAATTGCTTGTGCATATTGATGATACGTGATTCATGCATACCGTCAATGCATAAAGGTTACACCACCATCGTTTTTGATACAGTGGTCTTCTTTGCTATTTTTGGTGGTCATTTTTTCTAGGTGAAAATGACCTTGGTTTGTGTGCCTGTGGTGGATATTGAAGGATTGAATTGCACGGAAGATTTTGATGATATGACCGGGCTCTTGTTCTGAATCTTTGATACCACCGGCCTCATTCGCAGTGTCGTCTCGTGACCATGGTGACCAATAAACCTAGAAAATCTGGAAAATGGTCTGTTTGAAAGTTTTGTCTGGAGAATCAGGAAAAATGTAGGCCCTTTTAGTAGCTGAACCTGGAAAACGTGGAAAATACATATTCTGTCCTGGCTAAAAAAACAAGCACCACCATGATCACGTTTTTGCCATTAGTTCGTATGCATTGCCAGCCTTGTGTTCAGTAATTTTGATTGCGTTGTAAAGGGGCCATTTGGTGAAGTTCGGCTGTAGTAACAATTGTCGGTAAACTCAATTTGTACAAAACAAACCTGGAAAAACATGAATTTTGCTGACCTGAGCTGGAAAAGAGTCTGTTTTTGGACAGAGAATTGCTGGAACAAAGTCTGTTTTTAAAATTGTGTATTGGTGCTGCTCTAAGCACTGGGCTCTGTGTTCGTGGGCTACGCTAGGTAATAACAATACGATTTGCAGCAACCTCTCTGATTATGTGTTTTGGCCCGGCGTATGTTTGGGCGGACGATGTCTGAAGACTGGCTGTTATCTTGAAGGAGGCAGGCGATGCTCACTCAATGGCCCGCACCAGATCGCAACCACCAGGTTAATTTTTCATCTTTCCGGATCCTCGTAGATGGAAAGAATACTACGTAGTTAGTTGCACACGAATCTGTTCTTTCAGAACCATGCTACCTGAGCAGTACTATTTTCAACCTTCACAAAATTCATTATAATCACAAAATTCATTTAGTAATCAGCTTCTCATAATGAAGAACACTCGACATCTTCTATACTGCATCTTTGAGATTTTCGACGGAACTCTTTTCACCCACTGCGCTGATTCACTCAGAGTCATTAGTAGACAGAGCACAGTACGAGCTCCTTGGATATGTTCAAATTATCCACATTTTTTTAAAAGAAGCAGGTAACTTCAACTTACCTTCGATTATGCTTACGTTTTTTGTTGTGCGATCGTTTGATTTTTGCTTACAATACTTAGATGTTTTGAGTTGCGAGACAATAAACGAAGAACCGCATTGAAATGCTCATGTACATTGTGTTTTGAAGGATAGGTTTCGCATAACCATAATTAAACAACCTCCACAATATATCCAGTTTTTATTGAGTAAAGATTTCATATACAATGGATGAAAAACCTCATCCCCAGCCTGAAAATACGTTTGATTTATGCTCAATTTTTGGACAAACTTGAACTTAAACTTTATGCGTATAAAAAACGCGAAGCAGAGGGTGGTGACCGTCAGGCAGGATTTGGTTCTTAGCCCTTAATCCTTGTCAGTAGAAGGTCAGAGAAAAATGAGTTGATTGACAACAGAACCATGGAAGTATAATTATACGTCCACGAAAGAACACACTCCAGTTTGGACGACCATAGAAAAGCAAGTGTCTGCTAATGGAAAATGAAGACTGCACGAGCAATTGCACGACAAACGAAGGTTTTAGCATGTGCGAAATTTCGCTCATCTAAATTTGCCTGCATGAGTGTGGGCAAGCGCACGTGCGATCGCTCGTGTCTTCGGACAAGGACTGGTATAAGACCAGATGTACACAGCGTGAACTACAACCACGTATTTCCCGCTTGTCTAACTTTCAGTATCCACTGACAACGATAAACTGCAATCGTTGCGTACAGGACTACTTCAGGAAATACCGACATATTAGGTACTTCTCTCACAACAACTACACACGGGAGAAAATATCTTCCACTGACATCGACTACCAACATGAACAATGCTTATGTTCGGTTTGACAGCTCTGCTATACAGTGCCGAGTTGAATGCAAGAAAGTCATTCAAAATATCGGAGACAGATTCCCTGGGTAGGACATTTTGTCAGGTTGCTTGATCAGACTATCGGACACTTGGACGTAGGTAAGACATTCCCAATGCCTGATGGCTATTGTAAGCCCTGTATAAACAAAGACAATGACGTGCAGAAAATCATCATTGCTCATAACGCAACAGCAAGCCTATCTGCTAGAACATAAAACATATAATATTTTTCATATAAATGCAACTTATGCAAATATTTCATACCTTTTTTGAAGATAGTATTGGCAGTAGCCCAGTAACGAAAGAATTCTCATTGAAAGCAAATGAGACTATTTGGCTCCCAATCCCAAAACATTGTTTTTTAAAAATTTATCTAAGAAGTCTCATTCAACCATAGTTGAGACATGGGATGTCCATCGTCTTCGAGAAATGACCAGCACTGGCAAAACAAAAGCCTAGTGCTCAGGAAAACTAGTCACATGCAAAATAGCAAAGAAATTCTGTTGAGCCTTCTTCTCAAGCAAATCACATTTGCTCAAACAGCACCAGCTTCTTATGATTACCCAAAAATTTCACCATGACTAACCTTGGTAGTCCTCCTAAATCCCATTCTGAGCAGATGTATGGACCAGGTCTTACAATAGCATAAAGCCCATATACCTCTACCAGATGAAGAAAATGCCTGCAACGAAAATAGTAGTATTTCTTTACATGCACGCACTATCATAGACACCAGCATGTTTGAAAGGTGGAAGGTATCTACCCAGGGTTTGGCGATCTTAAGTAATTGAAACACCCATGAGAAATAGGAAGCCTAGCTCATGTAAGGTGTATTATAGCGTTTGCACACGCTAGCACACACTAACATACGTCTGAAATGTCCCAAGCATGCATATGGTTTTCCTCAAATACCTCCCCTCTACATAACAAGCTTTTGTCTGATACTCAAACCTGTACAACAAATTAGTCAAGACACAAGCAAATAAATCAACTATGGCTTTCCTTCATCTGAGGTATCCAACTCAATTGACAAATATAAAAAATCTTCACAGTGCATGCTATGTACAACACCAGCAACCGAAACTCTCCTGAAAAGACCTGAAGAGGGCCACACAAACTTGATGTTTAGTTTTGCGTAAAACAGGCTTAATGAAGATGCGGCATGCGGTTTATGCTCGAAAAGTATCGAGATGGGGCTCTCATTTTTTTTATGCATTTCACTACTCCGAAAGGTGACAGCTAAGCTAATTTGAAGTGTTGCTTAAGCAGACCAGGGGCGCTTTAACCGCATGAACCCCAAACATGGGAGACTAACCTTCCCCTTCAGTGGAAGGTAGCCTTTTCAGTACTTTGGCCACTCAGCGTACTGTAAGTGGTGATAACTTTCATGCCCAGTATCCCTTGAATTCTAAACCACTTGTGGGCTGCTTTAAACCTAATATGTGTATTGAGCATGCGCAAGTTTGAGCGACCGGCACATACCGCATGAAGTTCATAATCGGCGAATTCCTGATTTCCATTGTTTTTTCGTAGAGCGGCATAACGTTTAAGAAACTTAGTCATTCTGGGGAACTTGAAATTGAACGAAAAAAATAAATAAAACAAAACAAAATGAAAGTTGAGAAATACATCGTAAAGGATTTCGAGATAAACTCTGAACAATGTATTTTGTGTGTTGGTGTCAATCGTAACCAAGTTTTATGCGGCGAATTTTACACGCAATAGAAAAGTCTTTCAAACGTTTTAGTTGATGCAGTTGATGTATACATCAATAATTAAAATTGTTTGGGGATTGAATCTATTTCGCGCATCATGGGAACTCCAGGTTGAGAATAATTCCAAAATATATTTTCTTCATTTGTGTTGAGAATCCAATTTCAGCGAGTGCATAGGATATCGCTATAAACAAAAACAAACGATGCACGTTAAGCTTAGCACATTAGACATGTTCGACTGATGCATATTTTTCTTTGTATTATTGCATAATAAGGTTGCTGGGTTGCTGGTGTAATTTGCATGCATGCATGCAATCGATCTTAGATCAGATTAACAACGATCAGAAAATACACAAATGATCTCACTGGTAAATGCTGGAAATAGGCTGAAAATAAAATGAATTGATGTGGCAAAACACTGATAAAACAGTCTCATGGGGTGATAAAAATAAAGTGCGGGCGAGGACGCAAAACTAAACATCAAGTTTGTGTGGCCTAGGAATTGTCCTTACAAATGTACAATTAAATTTAAAAAACATCAAAATTTAACAACATTTTTTCCCTGTTTAAACTTTGCAAATCAAAGCAAAAAACATGTGATAGCCTTCATCGATTTATGCTCGTCACAATACACTGTCAGACGAATAACGAATAACTAGAACTGTTGAATAAAAATAAAAAAGCTTACTTTAAATTCAGGTTATCTTCAAAATTAAAAACACCAGGTGATGGTTCATGAACGTTCCAAGGAACATATCTGAAAACAGAAATAAGCAGCTAATCAATGAATCTACATCCAATACAACGTTGACAATAGCAGGGCTTTCCAAAAACATGCACACCAAATTCCATGGTCAATCAGCATTTCTACTTCCAAGGCCAGCTTCTTCTGCCGACCGAACAGGCGGCGCCGTTTTC
>JAOBRC010858670.1:0-16861 GCA_027575255.1 Scolionema suvaense | reverse complement strand
TTAATCACAGGTATCTGGCTGCCTCGCTGGCCAGGCGCAGAAACAGGTTACTATCTCATAAAGCAGGCACATACGCCGATAGTGTGGTTTTGTTTCGTTTGACGAATACAATCCGTCTTTAAGGGATTTTTGCACATGCTGCAGCCATATTTAGTTTTTCACCCTACCTAGCCTTTAGTTAGTATTCAGCTAGGATGTCAGCTATAAGTTCAAGTTGAAGCACGGCAGCTAGACAGTTCAGCCAGGGCTTAGCTTGTGCATAGAGTGATGTGCATTATGGGCAGAATCATAAAACAATTGCTTCTTCACGAATGCATTGCCTGCTGCCAGGTATCTAGCATAAAATTTATCTCATCATTTTCATGATCTGCCTTCGTTATAATCAGTTAAACACATGGTTTACATTGCGGACATAATTTCAATGTATCCAGAACTTTGCCTCATTTTCATTTTCCAGCACACTCTACATGTCTTATAGTTATATGTCGTATAATGAGAGGTATAAATGGATGTACTTTTCACAAGTCTTATATAGGTAACTACTAGAGCTAGCTGTTTTGGTAAAGCAGAGCAGGCAGCACATTGGAAGTAAGTATCTTTCGTGGTTCGAGTTGCTGACCTCAGGGTGCTATTTACAGTATAATGTGACACAGAGCATTTATAGCTGAAATCTGCAATGGGTTATGCGCTACTCTTTCTTCGAATTTGATCTAATTATATAGTCCTGATCCACCCTAATTAATTCTCAAAAATGTCTTGGTAAGGAATGAAGCTGCATAGCTACATTAGCTACATGGATATTTTTTTTCACAGCCTATCGTATATTCGCCTAAGATTCCTTGTCGTGAAGGTTTAATAAAAAAAGGTAGCTAGCCAGTTTATCAAATTGACTTCATGTCAGACCATTTTGAGTAGTGATCCAAATCCTGATTAACATTAAAGTGCTTTTCTCATTCTTATGTGCGAAATGGCATAGATACACTCAAGATTGTTTGATAGTGATCTTCTGAAAGTGCTTATCGTCTATATTTAAAGGTGGTTCAAGACACAATTATTCAGATTGGTTTAATTTGAGGGGGGATTGAGCCAGTTGGTTCTGCAGCAACACGAGTACAACCAAGAACTGTGCAGCTTTTACTCTAATTGTGATTGTGCTTAGATATACCCATCCTGCAATTACGAAGTGTAAGTTCGAATTGAAAGTTTACATGTGCATGGAAGTCATTAAATCTTTTAACAGTAATGGACATGTTTTAACTCATTAACAGGAATACTGTAGTGTCTTGGAAACATCCTTTTTTAATAATACTGCGGTTTAAGAAGAGAATCATGAACAGGTACACTAATATGAAATGAGATCTTTGTGGGCAACGTTTCAAAGATGATTAGGTTAGTTTACTGAACTGTCTGTTAAGGCAGGTTTCAGAAAACGTTTTAGAGATTACAAACTAGACAGGTCTGTTTAGATGCAACTCTTCTCAAACTATAAATAGCATTCCATGAAAACACTTGTGTGATATAGCAATATATTCCAACGAGATGGATGGCTGACTTTATGGTCAAAGTTTAACCAGGATTTGAAGTAATTATGGAATGAAAAATATAGAAATGCAAAAATGCAAGTTTCTGTATCTTCAAAATAACCATAGCAGTTACATCTGAAAGATTCAATGCATGGAATACTGACAGGTAGTGAACCAAAAAATTTTTATGTAAAATGTAATGTAATGTTTCAAATTCCGGTACAAGAATTTTTGCGAAGTTTTGCTCTTGTTGCAAGATCCATGCGACCCAACAAGAATATATTCCATGGAAATGTGTTGGCTTAATTTTGTGTACTATAACCTCTTTAAAGTATCTCACTTGAAAGACAGGCAACTATAGGCTTCCTGACTGGTTTTCAAATTGTTCTACAGGCTCATTCTAATCTAATGAGAGCTTCTAGTTACTATTAGTCACACCAATTTCTACGTACAGCATAACGTGAACAATTTGATTGATTGAATACTGGACAACAGTGCTGGATTCTAGTGATGATCAAAAGTCTGTAAGAAATAGGACCCCGGCATAAACCAAACACAACGCTGTCTGTGGTTCTTCATATCAAATCTATTGTTGCAAGTGTGGTATCAAATGGTGTGTAACTTTCACGTGCTATCAAGAATTTTATCCATTCTGTTCCAGGATTTGAGCATTTTTTATCATTGAAGTTAAGCATGAGTCAGGGTTTTGTATTAAACAAGCACACTTATTTTGGTTTCGTGGAGCATATTTTAGGCTAAAAAATGTTGTAGGCAAAGTTTACATCCAGAGCTTCTTTACTTCTGTCAAGCTACAGGTAAAGCATGCAGCCAACAAGATCCAAGGTGTAAGCAGGAAAGTGAATATATCAGCAACAATCCATGAGCAAGAACAAGAAACAAGAGTGGCATAAATTTTTAACCTTAACCTTTGTGCGTATCATGAAATCACTGTTTCTTGTAGCAATGACTATACAAGTTTGTTTTCTTTCCTGCAATCATTTGGATCAGTAAAACAAGCTAGTCCAACAACCTAATCCAGGCTGGGTCACTTGAGGCACGCAACTACGCTCCCACACCTCCGCACGCCCCTCGATTTCGTAACAAGCGCTGTTCATTGCGGGCCTTGCTTCTTTTCAGTTGTCATGCCACTTCACGTAGCAGTCTTGAAACATGAACAAAAGTGTCTCAGCTGCACTATTTATTATCTAGCTGATCTTTGTGTCCGATCAGACTAGACGTCTGGTTTGTTCATCAATATTTGATAAGTGTGTACTGATGATCTCTGGTATTTAGGAGGGTTGAATGTTCTCTCTACCATTAGTTCATTTGTGACGACGATCAAAATACTCCTCGCGTTAGTTTTTAGTCACAAGCGTCTCGTAATGACTTAGCCCACGCAAAACGCTGTAAAAGGACTGTGCACACAGGAGTAAAATTTGGTTTACAGAATCATTGAACTCGATCGCACCATATCGATAACAGTGCGTGTAGTGCTTTTTGCAACTTTTTTCAAACTTTACCATCCCACAAGATTTTCCATCCTACAAAATCTGTAGAGACTTCACTAAATATATGCTCTATCAAACACTGCGCTCACCAGTTCCATTAAATGCAACACACACCATAGGCAAGCATGCCAATAATAACTTTTGGTCTTCTGAGAACTCAAAATGACTTTCTGAGAAAAAAATTCCCCCGCAAAAAAAAAAAAAAAAAGAAAAGTAAATTAATAAAAAAAACTGCAGAAATCTGTTGCTGCAAAAAAACTTTTCTTTTATGCAGCTTCAACTGCAAAATATTAATCCGGAAGGAATTTCCAAAGCAAAGGTGAAACTGTGGTCACAGTTGCAAATCTACATTATTAATCCTTGATGATTTGCATGTATTTTTAATGATTATAACCACACATTTTCCCGGCTTTCAGAATGTGCAATCCCATTCTCTGGGCTAATTTAGCTGCAGATGTAAAATTTAGTATGCCGTGGACCTGCCTTGCAAGTCTTCCTGGTGTTATGATAGAATCAGCCAGAATGAACCAAGGATATTTTCGAGTGAGCATAATGATAGCATACGCAAGTGCTAAAGTGTATTTGGGATTATTGATACCCACAAGAAAAGGGTTACCTAAAGTAGTCTGGCTAGTACAAAACAGTAATGGATGAGTATTGGCAAATTTTGCATTTTTTGCTGATATTCCCCATTTTCACAGTCTCTAAAGTTTAAGCGCATCGGTGCCCCGGTGCAAGCATGTGTAATGTTAGCGCTCCGGTGCCATTAGTTCTCCTTTAAGACAGAAATGTCGTCCATAGGGACCAGGCTTAAGACCAGGAGAGTGAAAACACAAGGTGAAACAGCAGTCAAGTGAACAGGTCTCCCCATTTTGTTAATGAGATATCTCTGTCAATACAGTGACAGTCAAAAATACACACTCGATCTCTTTTAGATCTTTCTTAATTTCTATAATATTTCCACACCCATTTAAAAGCCATTTAACTCAAGGTCATCAATCAGTATACTTACTTATCATGTTTACTAGCTTTTTTAGGTTCTCGGATTGCATTCACTTCTTCTAGTAGTAGACTCCAAGTGCCGGTCACTTTCTTTGGCGATGCTTTCCCCTCGAGTTAGATAAAGCACAGACTGAGATTTTATTCACCATGCAGAAACTGTGCTGCATATCAGGGACATATTTGGGATGACTAGAGGCTGGTATACCGGTCAGTACGCCAAACCTCTAAAGCCCAAACATGCAACATAAGAGGATTTGCTTTCCAAAATATTGTGTTGCAGTGACATTTTAGCTCCCAAAAGATTAGTCGCACAGTGGGTTTAGCTCCCAAAAGATTGGTCGCACAGTGGGTTTCAAATAAACCATTTCTCAATAAACCTTCTTCACAATAAGGTTCTTTGTATTTTCTTTGAGATTTCCGTACTTTTCTTCGAACTTTGCCTACACACACAGAAGATCAACAGGTAAAAACAAAACCTGGATATGGCCCTGCATATATAAAATGCGTTTTTACAAGCTTCAGATATCGTAGTCCTTCCGAGTCAAATATTTGAAAATACAAAATGCTCCTTTTTGCGGATCAAAACATCTGCATCTTTGCACTACCGTAATGCTTCAATTAAACGGCCGGGGCGTTTGTTAAATTTTTGGACTTTCTAGGGAGGCGTCTATTCGAGGAAGGCGTTTAAAAGAGGGGGACGTCTATTATATTTTTATGAAACTCTTCTTTTTTTCTTACGCATAAACTTGATATATCAATGAAACATACATTAGATTACATGTCAACACCATAGTAAACATCATCTTTTTCACATTTCCATATACTTACAAGAAATAAAAGCAACAAAACAGAAGTAATAATGAAGTAGTGGTAGTAGTTTTACATGTGTTAGGTAGTGTATCTCTAATAAATGCCCCTCTACAGGCCAGTAAATAGTGCCGGACATAGGACATATGTCCGGCATGACCTTGGGAAATTGCCCAAATGTCCGGCTTGTCACCTTTCGTGCCTGACAAAATTGTCTGGCATGCTAAACTCTCACTCCTTTCTGATGTCTGGTATAAATTTAGAATTTCTGACACAATAGATTTTGTACATAGAGAAAAGAGACAGTTGGCACAAAAACTTAAACAGAACAAGTTTTGGAAACACTCCCTTCAAGTTCTGGTAGGTATGCTTTCGTTCATATTCAGCAAGGAGCCCTGAAAACATCAAAACAATCTCCTAATGTCAGACAAATGTCCGGCATGATCCATTCTGTGCCTGACATTTCTGTCTGGCACATGGGGAACTTTATTTACAGGCCTGCTCTAGAGGGGGGCGTCTACTTGAGGGGGGCGTTTATTGAAAAATCTCCTAAAAAGGGGGGGCGTTTATTCGAGGGAGGCATTTAAAAAAGGGGGCGTTTAATCGAAGCATTACAGTATCTCAAAATGAAAGTGTATAAAAAGGGATTCCTCGAAATTCCAGCAGGGAGCATTTTTACTCATAACAATACAGTGCCAGGCTTGACAACTACTTCACCAGAGCCATTCCAATGAAATTTTTATGTCAACAAAGAATGGATCTATGTCACGCCACACCGAACAGCAGTTGGCATTCTAATGTTGTCAATTGTTACCTGAAGAAGGGAATATTTATCTAAACGAACAATTTGTGGATTATCCAAAGCATGTCGAATAAAACCTTTGTGGTGCAATACATCATTCTTGGTTATGATAAATGGTAGCTCTGTTAAACTAGATTCTGTTCCTATAGGACCCTTGCTCAGAATTTTCTACCTATACCTCTGGCAAAAATACTGCCAATTGCGGTCGTCGGTGATAGCCGACAGCAATTCTTTGCCGTCGCTTGTTTTCGTGAATTCTGAAAACTTTTACTTTTGAGGATGTTCTTCACATATACTTCCAGCGCCTACTGCTGAGAAATACATATATCCACTAATCAATAATAACAGCAACAGGTATTAAGAATCAATTCTTCACTTCCACATCAAAAATAGACAACTTACTGAAGACATAGGAGCAAAAAACGATAATAAACAAGCAGGTATTATTCGACAGCGCAGACCGCTTTTGAGCGCACAAAAAATCGGTGGCCAAAAAATCATATAGGAAATTTTCTTTGCCAGGCTACGAAATATATGAATGGAAGCCGTGCATATTGCCGCAGTGTTGAATTCATTTGCAGCCAACTCATTCCTGCACCTATCTACATGTGACATCCAGAATTGAGGACGTGACTTGTTTGATTGAGATGTGGTTATGTTAGGTAATTAAAAACACATTTCACACATTGTGTCTCTGTTCCGCGTCAACATGGGCTAAGGCTTGCCAAGTTCACTGGCTTGCAAGATAATTGTAACAATCTAGACAACCGCTGCCCAAAAAATAGACCTGTATTAGGTCCTGAAAAGGAATAGAACCGGAAATAATCCGTAGATGTGAACCCGTTAACGATGCCCTTGTTCCACCAAGTGTGTCTAAACATAATTATAATGAAGACTTCAACGAGTTCAATGGGACAAATCAGATCAGCTGTCTCATGTGCATTCCAGTTTTTAAAAGAACCGACGTGATGCTTTGCTTGCTTGAGCTTGGACAGTGTAACATGTACGCCAAGCAGATGTAGGAAGACAATTTGTTGGAAGGAAAGCAATCGACCAGTGAGGATCATCGTGAATTGATGATGACAAGGTAAGGACACACCTGAGAGCCATGAGTGACACAAAAAGAAGTGGGGTGTATTCATCTTAGAGTGTATTCAAGAATGCCCAGAAATTGCCATTTTTAGTGTGTTTTGGGAATGTTTCCGAATCCACTCACATATTTATGAAACTAGGAGAACCACACTCCAAGGAATCGTAATGTGATACTAGTCTCATCCTTCTTTACATGGGAAAGCTCTACTAACAGAAGGACTGCAATGTCCAATTGATTTGCATGTACAAATGCTCCCATGCAAAAATTGAAAAACAGACCAGATCGATACACAGACGCAGCCAGCAGCAGAAAACAGCAGCATGTTTGAGGGCTACTGCGAAAATGACCACATTTAAGGCACCAAGTATGGGGGCAGAGACCTGCATTTTCTATCATATTCAGAACGATCACCATTGCCGAGATTAACTGGGCAATTAACAGAATAGATAGATCAAGAACCTTGCCCTATATGATTCGCTAGTACTGACCTCAGGTGATTCTAAGGTCATGTTCAAATACTTCACTTCATTGAGGAGGAACAACATCTTCAACCTACCAAGTCACCAAGCCTCAAAGTAAAGGCTTCCAAAAGAGTCCATCAATATGAAAAAAAAATAGTACCAACCAACTAGTTGATTGTTAATTCTTCTTCACCAAACAGAGCAAATTGAATAAAGTGTAGAAGAAAAAAAGGAAATGGGCCATAATAAATATCTGAAGTTATTTACTTTTTCTATTAATCCCTTTATATCAACCCAACCTATCTCCTGACCAGGGAGCCCAGATGACTTGAAACTTTGTCAGGGGAGTCCTTAGGCATTGATCGTCCCAGAAAACAATGTATTTACACCAATATGGGACTCCAAAATAATGCATCTCCATAACAGAATGTATAGTGTCCTGAGGTCCCAAGACGGATCAGAGTAACCTACACACTAAACAAAACCTAACTCCACACTTACATTCAAATGCATTGTCCTCCTCTTCGTGTCCTTCCATGCCTTCGAGTTATTTCGTGGTGGATACAACAGGAAATTGATATTTGAAGAGTCGTTGTACAAGTACAGTTCTGACGGTAAAATCACAAACGCAGGATACTCACATCTCAGCTGATAATTATATACAGTTTGCATGGATGGATTCGTTAAGTGAACGTTGAAACGGCCAGGATGTCTGCATCAGAAGCGAGAAGGGAAAATGATGATAAAAAAACACCCATCACCTGGCTGGAATGGGGGCATAACATTTGAATAAATATAAGCATCTAAATGTTGAGGGCTGTATCTGAGAAGCGGAGGAAGAATTGCACAATTTTTCTCTCGAAACAAATCAGATAATTAGTGGATTCCCACAAACTTAATTGAGACTCTCCTCATTAGATCAAAACAGAGGATAAAACGTAAGCCATACGAATTGCACCACAAATCACAAAAACGTCATGAAGAGTTCTTGCAACACCATGAAAAAACCATAAAACAGCCATTATTGACATAAATCGCATTCTGCATGCTGAAGACCAACATATTCTCAAGATATAAAGTATGGGTCATAACATATGCTTTGTTGTGTCTAAGATGCACACCAAAAATTAAAAGACAAATACCATTGATGGCACATTAGGAAAAAACCTGAAAATAGTCATTTTCTGAATATTAGCACATGCAATTCTAACGAGATCTTCCTCACAAATCGTACATGGTTCATAATGTACGCAGAGAGGTCCCTATGAATCACCCCAATAATGACAAAAAACGGATGAACCGTTCATGACACATTTGGAAATAAAACCCTCAAAAAGGCCATTTTTGGACATAAATTGCCACCTGCACGCCAAACGAGATTTTCCGAAGACATAGCAAGTGGTTCAAAATATGCGTAGAGTTGCCCCTTATATGCACCCAAAAATGACACTGATGTGTCACTTCTGATGTGACACTTCTGCTATTGTGACACTTCTGCTATTGTGACACTTCTGCTATTGTTCTTTTTCTACAAGACTCTTCCTAGTCCCCCTTTTTTTTGGTATGGAAAATGGACGCAATCTTCGCGACATTGATGTCAGATTTGCGCACAATGTCTTCGGAGAAGAAACATCTGCTGCAGCTTTTGATTTTCACTGTTTTGCAGGCTGTGATCAAGCAACAAAGTTCTATGGTAACTCTTGCTATAAGACCTTTGTCAATAGTTCCCCACAAGTTTTGGCTGATCCAAAGCACTCGGAGGCCCCAACGATGATGTAGCTGATTCAGCCAAAGATGGGTGAGGCTACTTCATTCTTGACTTGTATTGTCCATCATACCCATAACATGGGCACATCATTCCAAATATCAGGTGGTACTTGTATATGAGATTGCAAGTGGGGAAGGAGTGTCTCCCTCCTACTCCAGTGGCCCTTCCCTTCCAGATCAAACAAAGTCACTATACTAACAAGATTTGGAAAATGGCTGATTCCGCTCAACCGAAGCTTCCTAATCCAGAGAACTTTGGGGTACAAGTGGAAGCCTCAATATGCTTATAAGCTTGATGTCTACGAGTGTTTCCCCGACTTCAGTTCACTTCTGCACAAATTTGAAGCAGTAAAGTCACTCCTTTCTAGAGCCTATTGGCAAGAGAAATTATTCTACACAAGAATTTCAACACATGAAAGATATATCCACCATTACATATTCAGAGTCCAAATTGAGTTGTCTCTTGGTTTCTGAAATTTCAACAGATCTTTGATAATTAGTAACAGGTATCAAGTGTACAGTCTCTCAAAACTGTTTCTGGACAATTTCAACTCAGATTCAGGGTCCACTTATACTAATAGCATGCTTAATTTTTAACAGTTCGAATCAAGGTAAAATGCTCTCTCCAACACAGGAGAGCCATGCGATAGCAAGTGCGGCTAAATTTGCTTTTTGCAACTAAGGATTAAGAAACCATGGGGGAACAATCCTGCAGAATTATCTATAGCAGGAAAAAGTAGGTCTTGCAAAACTTGAATACCTCATTCGCAGCTCAACGATATATTTTTATCATGCTTAATAAAGTTTTCTTAAAAACTGAGCGTCAATATGCTTGTAAGCTTTTATACCTATAAGAAGAAAGTGTACAGAGGTTTCCAATCTTCAGTTAACCCCTGAACAAATTAAAGCAGTGAGGTCACTCCTATCTAGAGCCTATAGACATGCAAATTATTCTACACAAGACTTTCAACACATCTTTGATAAATAGCAACAGGAATCAAATGCACAGCCGCACAAAACTGTTTCTATACAATGGCATTTTAGCGATCTCAGTCTTCAAGCAGAAGCTAAAGAATAAAGGAAGTAGACAATGAAATTACCCAGGATAGACAGTAGCCGGCATTGTAGAAAAAGCAGTGTGCACAATTCCTTGGCGAGCTGGCTCATCAGATTTAGGTATCACTCCTTCAGATACCATGAGGTAATCTGCGACTTGAACAGATGCCCACGCTTTAACATGATCAACAGCATCTTCATTATCAAGCATCTAGATACGAAAAATGAACATAGAGGAAACCTAAAGAGCAAAGCACAGGCCTGCAAGACCGACAAAAAACAATCTGGTATGTGGCATGCCTTCCACATGAACAATAATGCAGCCATTGTTAGAATTAGTGCTTTAGAAAAGAAAACACTCAAACTAGAACTAGAACTAGAATTTAGCCTACAGTAAGTTTAAAAAGTGGAACAGTAAAGAAAATGCCGAAATTAATGGCTCATTTACGGATCAAGACTTTTGAACACTTATTACCCGTATACCAGTAAGAAGAGTTTTCTGCTGGCAATATTACTTCTGAAGAATGCAGCCTTCGCATAGTAATTTGTAATGGGAAAATAGTAAATTTCTGCAACTTCAAGCGAGGATAATTCCACGATTCCTAAACCACAGGAGTTATTGGTATGAAACTCGTCCACAATAAGCCAAACTATACTAGCTTTATCTGGCTTCCACACTTCTTCAATTTTTCAAAAATACATAAACTTTCCTAGACAGTAAAATGTGACGCATACAACATGGGATTATGTTCCATGCCTCGGTTTTCATTTACTTAAAATCTCCAATGATGATCT
The DNA here is from genome assembly GCA_027575255.1 of Scolionema suvaense. Lineage (NCBI taxonomy): Eukaryota > Metazoa > Cnidaria > Hydrozoa > Limnomedusae > Olindiidae > Scolionema > Scolionema suvaense. The sequence continues at coordinate 6,047 of JAOBRC010858670.1, read as the reverse complement.
TGCTGTAGATTACTGGGTATTTCATGCTATCATCCCATAACAAAGGTTAACCCAGTCCATATTTTTATCAACCCATGACATCTGGTCCTAAACTCCAAGGAACTTTATAGCACACTATTAAAGCCCTACGATGCAAGTCAAAGGAGATTAGAGTTTGCACAGACCAAGGTTCTACAGTCCAGGTAGATAATAGAATATGCATTGTATTTGAAATGCTTTGTGCGAAAACAAATCATTCTTTTCACAGCTAAATTACTTACCTGGAACGGAAAGATTATTCTGTGCTGGTTTTTCATGGTACGCGGATGTAACCGTGCTGCCTTTGGTACATAATAATACACACTATTGACGAAAAGGGAATGCAAGGTGGAATTTGAGGTCACAGATTCATCCTCATCATAAAAGTTGTTCTCTTGCCAGGATAAGTACTGGCAGCACTTGACAGTCAGGTCTAAAGCAAAGCAAACAAATTGATGAAGACTTGTCATGTGAGCAGCATTAATGCCATAAATGCTGTCCAATAAATCTACAAAAACGTCAGCTTTCTGTGAAACGCACCCAACAGAAAGACTGCAGTGTGAAAGTAGAAATCTAGTTCATGGTTTTATTCAAGCAGGGGAATCAAATGATTGTTATGATATGCCTAGCATTTAAATATCTCCACAGATCTGCACAGAAACAGTTGCACCATGGCTGCAGCAACCCCCTTCTTGTTATGTACCCCGTGAATTAAACAAAACTAGCAGTGAGAGCTGTTCTGTCGCAGAACCAACCTTCAAAGGAAAGAAATTTTTGCAGTCTTAGTGAATCCCTTCAGCGCAAATTGTTATGATAAATTATTTAAGATAAGAATATTGAAAGTTGACCACAACTTAGATTTTGTTCTGTTTTTATGCATCTCGTTAAATATGGTGTATGTCAGAGCAACAAAAGCTGGTAAAGTTTACAGTGGTAAGGAGGCAGAATCCATTCAGCAATGTTTAGCATATTTGAGAACTTAAAAACTCAACCTTTATGTACCTAGTCTTACACTGAATCTATACAAACTATATTCAAAACTTGAGCACAAGCCAATGTCTGATCGAATGTAGCAGGAAATCAAACAGACAGCAGTATCAAGATACATTCCTTGACATGTGTGGCAAGAAAAAAGTCCCAGCCTAACTCACCACACAAACCCTTAGGTCTCGGAAATGACTCTACTTATACATATCAACATGTTTGCCAAATTTGGGCTTATTTTATTTACATACTTCTAGGTGCACGCCCACAGTCCTCTTTTCTTAGGTCAGTGGTGTATTGCACACCCGGGGGGCTAGGGTGGCGTGCCATGGCGTGCAATATGACTCGTCGAGAGCATTTCACATAACTACTGATGTGTGCAAATATTGAGTAACAGCCTTGTAAAGAAAATAGTAAAAAACTACAAAAGAGTAAAAGCGTACTTGAAATGAAGACCCACAGAGGCATTTAAGAAAAAACACAAAAATCTGGAAGAGGATACACGCAGAAAACTTATGAAGACAGTACAAGATTTTAAAAAAATCAGCAGAGCAGAGTAAGAATACAAAAAATTTCGTCACAACAAGAAAATTGGTGGATAAAATTGTGCCTGCAGCCAACAGGAAAGGTAGGACGAATAGATATGTAGAATCTAAAAACAGATAAGGTTCGTAAATCTACAAAACACGAAGCCAGCTTACACTCACAATATACTGTCAGGTAGACATTTTCACTTGTGTTCGTGAAATGTGAGTTGTGAAATACAAGGGATTCATCTCTTTGAATGACAAAGGTTGTAATGCATGACTAGCCATGGCGTGGATAACAATACAAAACATAATCAGATGCTGTTACTAGAGCACTGGAGGATAACTCTTGATGGAAGGGGTTATGCTGGTGCAGTGGTTATGGATGTATATAAAGCATTTGATACCTTAAAGACTGTTGGGCCAGATCAAATCATGGTCAGTGGATTAGAAACAAACATGGCCGACTCTCCAAAATCAAAACAATCCAAAGCTAAAATTTTCAACAATCTAATTCATACAAATATTCTCTTATAAGCTGTGATTTAAATTTACCTGTTCTCTCACAGAAAGTAGCAAAGGTATGAAGTCAAAAGATGACAAGTTTCAAGTGGGAATGCTTTGGCATGTATCTGCTTCACACGCCGTGTTTTGACCACTGTAAACATTGCCGAGAGATTTTTTGTTTCGTACTCAATCGCCCAGCTGTACAAACTGGCTTGTGTTCTGCAAGTTACCTGGCTGAGCAAGTGAGTGCATAAAAGGAGAGGCTCTGATCCTATCCAACAGTCTTTAATCACGAATCACTGATTGATAATCTTCAAGCATGTGGAGTTTCAAAACAAAATTGAGCCAAACTCATAAATATTTTTCTGTATGTTTTTAACAAAAAAAAACTAAACGAAAAAAATGGCCATACACCCTCTCCTTTAAAAAAAAGTTTTGTCATCACTACCAATGCAGTCATGTTGTAACTGGCGTATAAACTAACAATAGTTGTCAGTATATGCCACAGTATAGTTCAGGCATGTAAAAAATGGCCCTATAATGTCAATATGTATGGATCATAAGGCAACAGCATTCCGCATCAGCAACAGCCATGCGAGTAGGCTCAGAGAAAATTGGCTAATACAACAACAACAACTGAAAGAAATTACAATACAGTAATTCCTCGAATAAATGCCCGGGTGCTTATTTAATTTTTAAGGATCCAGTGTGGGCGCTTATTCGAGGGGGGCGCTTATTTATTTGACAGATACGGAAGTAATTAAATAACTGAAAAAATTCCTACGTAATCACAACGAAAAAGAACAAAATAGGATTAAAAACTAAACCAAATCGTACTGTTCATTCAAAATTACTTCCTGACTAACATTCCAATTACATTCTGGTAAAAAATTTGCATAAGCACCCGTTTTTGAAGGTTGGAGGATGGGCGCTTATTTGAAGGGAGGGCGCCTATTCGAGGGGAGGGCTCTTATTCACTAATTTCCCTTCTAGGGTGGGCGCATATTTGAGGGTGGCGCTAATTTGAGGGGGGAACTTATTCGAGGCATTATGGTATCCTACCTAGGCTTACAAAGCATAGGCTGTAAGTCATGTGACTCCCCTGAGCATAACAGCATGACAATCACACACAGAAAGACAAGCCAGGTGTTCAAAAGCCATGTAGTTTTATGAGAAAGTTCACATTCTGTGTGCTCCAACTAAAATAATGCAAGCAGAAATTCTACTCCGGAATTTCCATACATATAGGAAGCACTGAAATTTACCTGGATATTGCCCACTGAATCCAGAATATCCACGGGTGTGAACTTCCATTGGTGACTTCGCAAAATCAAGTACCATAGTAAGCAAAAGTTTAATCTCAGTTCCCACATCAATGCTCGTTCGACCAAAAAGCTGGACCTCATTGTGGAACCCTAAAAGCAACGAATGTAAAAAAAATATTTTAAGCAGAAAACAATAAACTAAGAGAGACTGGAGGTGTTTTGTCAGGACAGGATTAAGACACTGATAAAGCAATGATTTATCCAGACGGTCTTTCGAGACCGCTGAACGGCCTCAGAAACTCAATCTTGAGATTGAGTCTAAATCTGACTTCAGCTTTCAGACTTCAGCTTCTATCATCGCCTCATATGCATTCAACAATATAAAATAACCAATTCCATGTACCAGACATTGTTTCACTCCTGTGTGGCCTTTCTTGTGTGGACAAGTAATTCTCATAGGTTTTCTGATTATCCGTTACTCATAAATTCTACCGAGGATAATGTCGATGGTGTACTCAAGAGGAACTTTGGTAAAAAGACTTGATACATCAAATGATACCATAACCTCTTCATCATTGATGGTTCTTTCAGTTAGGAAATTTAGAAAATCTATTGTGTTATCAACAGAGTACTGTGAAGTGGCAAGAGGTGCTAAAAGCTTGGCTGGCTAAGTATTTCGAAGTCTGGTATGTAGCAGTACCAATGTTAGAGATAATCGGCCTCAGTGACAAGTCGTAAACCCCACCACCAGGTTTAACTCTATGAATTTTACCAGTACCATAGAATTGGCCAGGTTTGGATCCTCTAGGATACAGCCTATAGTACTCTTGGTCAGTCAAATGTTTCTTAATAATCCGCAAGGCTCGCTGAACTTGTCCTTCTAACTTTGCTATTGAATCTTGGTCAAGGACAGTAAATTTATTAGTGTTGAGTATAGAAAAGCACTTACGCTCATAATCAATTCTATCAATGATCACGATTCCTCGTCCTTTATCTTGTTTTCGGATTGTTAGGTCTCTATTTTTTGCTAACTAAAAAAATTTTTGGAGTGACTTCTAGCTTAGGATGTGTTGCTGCTCATTTTGCTGATGATGCCTTGCAGTTGCAGGCGAAATATTCAGTTAGAATAGAATGTTTCCATTAAAGTTTCTCGTGTTTTTATTACATATGCTATCTTCTGACCAAATTTCAGCAGGTGCGGAGATATTGAACATTTCTCAAGACCACCTATATCAAATTTTTGCTAAAAATGATGATTTTGTGGAAATTTTGATCCATATTTCCAGAATAATGCATGCTACTGGCACTTTTTGGGTACAAATCATGCCAAAGATATGTCTACAATCAATTTTGAGCAAAAAAGTTAACCCAATATTGATGATGGCATCATGGAAAATGATGCTGCCATCAAATCCTGTTGGTTAAGATTGGTCTGCTATGCCTATCTCATAACTCTGCCAAGTTTAAAGAACACAGCTGTTTTAGAACAGGTTTTAGGCATACATTCATATTTTGCCAACTTTAGATCATTGCTCAAAACCACCCTCTTTGTATTTTTGACCGTAAAATCTTACATTTTTCAAAGTTTTTGGCAACATTTTGTTCTCAATGCATTTTTGAGGCATTTTCTGCGTATCAGGATCGTCAAACGTAGTTTCGTAGTCGTTTTCACGTTGAAATGCATATCAAAACTTCCATTGTTTCAGCAAAAAAACGACCAATAGATGATGTCACCTCATCAATTTTTATGTCAAAATATTTGTTTTGACATGTTCTTAAGGTATGGCAAGTTTCATTATCAGAACTGCCTTCTAAATGCCTCTATCATGAATAGAATAGAATAGAATTAATGCCACCACATTTATTTCAACCCTTCACATTTTGATACCCAGTACCCTTTATCGCAAATCTGCATGACTAAGCAAGGAATGGTTGCCATATGCAAGCCGGTATGCTTTGTTTCTTCACATCGTTAAAGATGCCATACGGTGAAACCAGATATCAACAAACCCTGCTCTGTCATGTTTCTGTCTCTACCACTCAGTCACACAGACACTGGTACTCCATCAGTAAGCTGGTTAATTAAGTGAGACCATGAAAGCAAGGCTCTTGGAATTATGAGTTTAAGTTGATGAGCTTGAATAATTATTGCTCAATCAAGCCAATAGAACGTGTTTGGATAATATTGTACTCGTCAGCAAAAATATGGTCATCTGTATTAATTTGATGAAATGACCACCAACTGTTACTAGTCGGTAAATATATTTAGTGATCGAAGAAATAGGTGATTCAAGCAAGCTATGGTTGTCAGCTGCAGCAGTTTACCCATGCAGCAGCTTCAAAGAACCACCATCAACAGCTGCAGATTATTGGATTCAGTCATCTACTCTCTTCACAACATGTTGTTTGCCCGTGAGAAAACACCAGCCCATAATTATTCTGGTAGATGGCTCTCTAAAAGGCATAATACAAACACTGATGGCTTGCTGGTAGCAGCCTATGGAATTTACCAAGAAGAACACAGAAACGTCTTACAGATGATAAAACATGGGCAGAAAAGAAGCCAATATAAAACACACTCATAACTACAGCAACACAAAGAGTATCAAATAAAAGCTATAAATATCATGTTACTCCTTGCAGAGCTCATCTGTGACAGCATGCAAGATAGAGAATGAATTTACACAACATGAGCTGTGATGAACACTACTTTCAAGTAAAAAGGTGATGCATGGAGCAGGCACTG
>JAOBRC010857559.1:0-16862 GCA_027575255.1 Scolionema suvaense | reverse complement strand
GCGGAACAATTAAGTTCACGAACATCAAAAGGTACCGCACGCCATCGAAAACTTCCGTTCCGATTCGGACGTGAGCCTTCGTGAAGTTCTCGTGAGCCGCTCGTGAACCGCTCGTCCGAACGGACGGAAACGGAAGGTTAATGCGACGGAGCCCTGTACTGTATGCTTTTGTCAAAGAAACTTCACGAATACTATTGCAAAATCATCTGATCAGTTTACACAACCAAATATTCCAATTAATCATTACACAGATCTAAAGGCAAGTCAAAGCCACACAAAGTTTCCGTAAGCTACGCGCTTTTTCGATAAGAAAACAGTTTTTTAGGCCAAGGCCAAATTTCCATAGCAAATGACGCTTGCTTTTCGAGGTCCAAATTTTCCTAATTTTTTTCCTACACTGCGCATGCATCTTTAGCCCTCCACCAGTATTGTACTTAATCAGCAATTTTATTTTTTGCCACAGAAAGATTTTTATGTATATACTGTACTCGTTACACTTGATACATGGTCCCAATCATTGCGCACAAATCACCAAAATCCCCCTTACGCAAGTGTGGCTCGATTCACAGCATACAAACTGAGATCTGTCAAAACAGGCCCCAGTCTGCTTCTGTTATATGCTATTTACACCATGTTGCTCCTAATATATTTCGTAAAATTAAATAAAACAGGGTGCGTAACGTTTAGGGCTTGAAAACCGTAACTGTTATGCATCTAGCCCTAAGTTTTACGCACCTCAGTACTATGCTCATTAACTGGATGCACACGCAAAACAACCCCACTTGTTTGGGCTAAAATGAACGTTTATTCTCTCTCCTTGCTTAGAATTTCACTCCCGCGAATGTGGTGGCCTTCGGCTGAGCTTATTAACAGCTTCAAGAAGTTAACCTATCAAATTGGTGATACAACATTTCACTACAAAGGAGCTATTTTGATCCAGGGTGTACATGGCAGCATAAAACATGTTCTGTTTGCACTAGATCCGTCAATCATACTATGGCAGATCATTATGAAGTCATTTTGAAAGGTATCTTTGGTGAATTCAACAAAATAATGGAGGTGCATGATGGAAATCCTCACAAAATCGGTGTCCTAACCATTACGCGCGCAAAATCTTCATAAGTAGTTTGGTATATCTCCACGTCTTTTTAGCATCTTGTGACTGAGGAAAACGTATGGGCGGTTAAAATCAAAACTTCACGGATGTCCAGAATAGGTATGGTCCATTCAAATCAATTTATCTTGCGCTTTCTTTCCGAAAAGTATCATCCTAATTGATTTCCTACAATTGGGAATATCCTGAGAATCGTTGAGCATTCAATTTACATATTTAGTTCACAACATTTGGACAAAAACACATTTTTTAAAATCTGCATAATAGTTAGGACTGTGCAGCGGTTAGGGCATTTGACTATATCTGTCTTCCCATAGCCTACCAACATGGGTTTTATTCATCCTTGATGCTTAAAAGATTCGCAACCTAACTTACTCATTGACCTGCCTTTACGCTAGGTTTTTACGAGAAGCCCCGTTTTGAATCTTTTGTCTTGTATAAACCGTGCGAATAGTTGTTAAACTATGCGCTGTCCACCACGTGTACTGTGCGTACGTTTTAAGAGAACAACGCATGTCTTGATAAGTTTGTAAGATTCGTGCTTTTCTAAGCCGAGTTGCTTGATCGGATTAGCTGGAATAGTTCAATTACATGGATCTTTCAGTAGAGAAAAGTGGCTGAGATTTAGGGCGATAAAGTTTGCGAGTTCAAGCTGAGATGATCCGCCACTTGCTTTTGCGTTCAGCTATGGGACCTAGCTACAAAAGTCGGCACAAAAGTTACATCTGTGATCTAAAATCTGATATTCAAAGGTAGATGTACGGACCATGAATATGGTGAGTCCTTTAATGTACCGCTAAATAGGTAGATTTGTACACTGCAGATCGCATTCTGACTTAGCTTGCTTAACCTTTCTTCCAATATATAGGATGTATCTAGGATACCTACCCCAGGTAGGCCTAGGTTGGTGTGCCATGCCTGTCTCAGAATTGTACACCAGGGTCTTTCCGAACCACTTCCTTAGGTTCAGTAATAGGACGTAAGAAGCTCAATTTGCTAAATCTCAATTTCCTAACAAAGCTTTTACATTCACCAGTTTGGGATGGGATTTTACCATACCAAAGCTTTAAACACAAACAGACCCAAGCATCTACCTAATGGTTTCTGAACTGCCTAGCTACAAACAACTTTGTGAAAAATTACTTAGGCCTTAAATGCAAGCACTACTTATAAGGATCACTCAAAATCAATCAGGTTTGTCGGCCAGTGCTGGTGTGTGAGTTGGATAATAATCACATGCAATCAGTACAAACACAGTATACCTTACGAGAAGAAATTTTCGCGGAAGAAATTTTCGCAAATTGAGGACCAGAAAATTGTGAATTTCGAGGAAGAAATTTTCGCGGATCGAGGCTAATAGACTTATTTCACGGAAGAAATTTTTTGCGAATGAAGGAATAAATAATTTTTTTCAAAAGGATAACTACTGTTTCTGACAATGAGATGGAAAAACAAGCCAATTATGGAAAGGATATTAGATCGTTTTCAAGCCTGTTTCTCCAATGAAGAAACCGAAATAATCTAAATCGTCAATTGACACTAAAAATCTTATTGTTTTAGATTAGTTTTATTTGTAAAGGGATGTTTAAGTCCTATTTTTTGCTGATTAATTGCTTAAAAACAATCTACTGACAATCGTTTGTTTTTCTTTCATAAAAAAAACTTCGTAATTAATTTTCGCGAATAGTAAATTTTCATTTACTTTGCGGAAGTAATTTTCGCAAATCGCTGCTTTTCAAAAAATTTCGCGGAAGAAATTTCTTCCCTTAATGTATTTTCTTTCGTTGTGTTTGGTATTCGAAGCTGAAAGATGCATCAAAGCGGACCCAAACTGATTTGGATGGCATAATTATGTAGTTTCCAATGGAGATTCAATTTACGAGAATCAATAAACATTTGCTTGTGTCCAAGTGACCACCTGAAATCAACTTTCCCATGTGTTCAGCAACTTTCACTTGTAATGAAAATCCTAAGGCAGCTTTGTTGGCTAATGAAAAAATGCTCAGATATCATATACAATCACTAGCATCTGCTCAATGTGGAATTGAGTTGACTAATCAGTTCAAACATCATTGAGAACTAAGTTTGGAAAACGTGCTGCAAGGCAAGTCCTTTTCATGTTATTTGCAATTGTAGTTTATGCTGGTTTTGTATGATTGTATTTAACAGTTAACATAATATGCCTTTTCGAGTACTTCAACATAACCCCGAAGGCCCCCCCCCCCTCAGAAAACCAACTTCCACTATAGCTATGGCCTTGCAATTTGGACTCTTCTTCTTACCCATAAATGAGAGACAAGTTCCACATTTTGGTCCAACAGGTGGTCTGGCTGCAATTACACGCACTTGAAATTTGCACACTGGCAATACGGTTTTCCATAGGAACCAATGCAAAAACCCGAAAACGCTTGGCAATGGGAATTTCTGACAGAAAGTCATGTATTGAGGCTGGAAACGTTGGATTTTAGTGGCAGCACAAGTAAGAAAATTTGGATTTGTCTAAAAGAGCTCATTGAAAGCTATCATTTAAGCCCAAAATCGTTGAAAACGGATGGACACACATGAAATTAGAGCCAGAAAAACGAAAAATTGCCACAAAATGACATTCCACTGTCAGAAAATGGCCACGTGACACCCCTTGTTATAGGCATGAGGACAAAATTTGCACCAAAAGATGCGTGAGTAAATTCTGTTCAGACTTACAAAGATTTGCGAAAAATCTTACACTGGGGGGAGGGGGGTGGGTTGTGGAACCACCCCTCTTGTTATGTTAATCGTTAAGAGAAAAACAATGACATGGATTTTATTTCTCGTTTGAACACATGTTAAACATGTCCGATTGTATTTAAGGAGAAAACCTATGACACGGATTTTATTTCTCGTTCGAACATACATGCTCTCAGCAAGGGAAAGCAATACATTTGTGGAACTTGTCATGCTAAAGTAAAGCGTTCCAAGATTCCATCTCTAGCTGTTTGCAATGATTTAAGTACTACTTTATGTTTTCCTTGGAAATTATAATGTTTGAACATGCTAGAAACTTTTTCCGTGGAAATTTTTCTTATTCTTGTTCATGAAGATTGTTATTATGCCAAAAGGTCAATACCGTAAGATGAAAGGAGCTATTGTAAGATAATATTTCTGTCAATGCTAACAAGACATACATAGACAACCTCCTATGATTTCTTTGAACAGTTCGGCCTCAGAAGGTAAAAGATGCTTTATTGTATTTGAATTTGTGACTCACAATATACAGGCATCGACATTGATGTGTTAAATGCACCTAACACAACTATCAAAATTTGGTGATCAGTTCTTTGCTGGTAATACTTCCCATGATGTGTTGCACCTTTTTTTATAAACAACCCAGACTTTTCATTTTCATGCCCGAACTGTTGTTCAATGAATCACTAAGAATCGCCCCAAAAGTTGTTTAACAGTTGCAAATGCTAATAAATATCCAAGCTAGGATTGGATCTGCTAATGTATACACTTAAGTCATAACTAAGAAGCAATAACATGTAATGATCACAGCAGATGCTGACAATGACAGTGGACATATATAGCGCGTTTCGTTTGAACTTGGTTGGACGCTTTCACAAAATCTTTGCAATCAGATGGAGTTGTTTATTGCTTAAGTTAAATTCGCCCCACGCCAGTTGTTTGCATGTTGTTTAAATTTTGAGCTTTTTCTGGGCCGGTTGTCAGTTTTCAGCGAAAAAAAAGAAAAGTGCAGACAATTGCGTTTAAACAGAGCCACTTTCAAATAGTCAGATAAAGGAGACTCCTGTCAGTTAGAAGACACTAATCCTCTCGATCACAGATTAGTTGTGAATAAATCTATGAAGATAAATGGTGACCGCATCTATGATATTGCCTTGGACAAGATTGCATGACACAAGATCTGTTGTTTAATGAACACTGTGAAAACTTTAGCCTTTCCCTGATATTTCTCGGATGAAAATGTTCAATTGGATTCGCTCACTACATGAAAATCTAACCTGAGCTTGCACGGTACATTCATAGTTCGACCCCCTCCCTCTCATTTATAAATGGGGGGTACCCAATTCTTGAAATCTATTGCACTGTTTGCCTTGTACCATCTCCTTCTTTTCAACCCCCTCCCCCTATTTTTGGGTTGCTAAATAGATTTTTACATCATACCTCAACATTTAGATTGGAACAAGGTCTGGTATAGATGTTGATCTTACCAGAAGGTCTTCAAGAGAGATGAAGACAACAAACAAAGTAGTGAACTGTGACACACACTAGGATATTACATTGTATCCTGATAACATGTTGATGTTCAATTCTTGCATGGTTAATGAGATAATATTTTAGCCGCATAATTTGCCAGCATTGTAGGTTCTATCTCCCTCTTAGAATTCTGTCGTCATTACAAGGAAGGCCTGCCCCACAAGGGGTAAGCTTCGTCAACTTTTGTGAGTGTCTCGTGTATGGTACCCCAGTCTCGTTGAAATAGATCGATATTGGTATTGAAAGGTAACATAAGCTAAATCATCATTGGCAGTGAGATTTTTGTTCCATTTTGTTTTCATATGACTGTGTCTCAGGCACTTACAACGTCTTGGGTGGTCGGTAGGGAAATGGTTTGTTATTCATATTACTATCTTGGTGGCAAAAGAGGAGAAGCTTCTTTGTTGTTCATTTTTGTTGATGCATTTTGTCAGCTCTTTGATGACATTTGTTCAATGGCATGTGTATGTAATTTTCCCTCACCGTGACATATATTCTTGAAGATGGGGAATGGTAAAAACAACTTGACAGCATCATTACTTCTGTTCCATCTTACATAGAAGCAAAATGAATAGTTTTATGGCCAGATTTGTGCAAAACTTAAGATCATTCTTAGTTGAATGGTCTATGATAAATACAAATTTAAGCATGTTCAGTAAAAACGGTCGCGAAATGCCAACGTATGCACACACTATCATTTGCTAGAAGTTCGTTTTCACAAGTGCAATTTTTGCACACGGCGAGTCATTTTCGACAGTTACAAGAGGCATCTTACACCTAAAAATGACTGTGATGATTAATTACTTTATTCGGACAAACTTTCACGAGGTGGAAAACTCGCAAACCTTTTTGGATAAACTTTCACAAATCAGTAAATCTCAAAAAATTTGCGAGATAAACTTTCGCGAGAAGAAAGCATTTTGCGAGTTTGCAAGGACTGACTGAGTAGACTTTCTTGAAATCGCGTTTTCGAAACACTTATGCGAATAGACCCAAATAAGTATCTCTCGCGAAAGTTTCTTCAAATACAGTAGCCGATAAACACCTGCTGTTCAGTCTCTAGGAGGAAATAATAAAATGTTACCTTTGTGGCACTGCTTGATCAATTCTTATTTAGTCCCGTAGATGGGGTCAGTTGTTTTCACTACACTGGTTTTGCATGCTAAATATATGTACTGTATGCATAAATGTGAATTAAAGGTTCATGCAGAATTCATGCACTTGCTACAAATCTTCTTATGCATAATCTAGCGTAGTTAATACTACTTACACTTAATACTGTAATGCCTTGAATAAGCGCCCCCTAAAAAAGCGCCACCCTCAAATACACGCCCACCCTAGAAGTGAAATTAGTGAATAAGCACCCCCTCGAATAAGCGCCCATCCTTCAACTTTCAGAAACGGGTGCTTAGTCGGATTTTTGGCAAGAATATGATTGAAAAGTAATTCAGGAAGTAATTTTGAATAAACATTTCGACTTGCTTTTAATTCTATTTTGCTCCTTTTCATCATGATAACGTGGAAACTTTTTTGTTTCTTAGAAAATTTCCGTATCTATTAATTAAATAAGCGCCCTCCCTCAAATGAGCGCCCACCCTCGATCCTTTAAGTTGAATAAGCATCCGGGCACTTATTCGAGGCATTACACAGTAGATATTTATAAAATTACCCCTCTCCCTCCCCCCTCAAATCTCTCTCTGACTTAATTAGCTTGCTTCACAAGGTAAAAACATATAGGTCAAGGTGCACCTAGCCTTCTGCCCGCGTATGCGCCATGTCTACACCTGAACTAAGAAGTTATTTTAACTTACTCACCTGAACAAATATTTGCCTTTCTTGATAAGTTTCTGAATATGTAGGCTTTGTACTTAGTTAATATCTATATATCTGTTGCCCAAATTATTGAATTTTCAGAAAACCCTTGACAATAAACTGTCAAACTTCTGGTGTTGGCTAAGGCTTTTGTCTGTCATAGATACATTTACACTACTTCATGGCGTAAGCTATGCCATGTACAAATTAAAGACTGTTTTGCCGCAGATGTCCACCATTGTCTTTTTAGTTTCTTTGTTGGCCAAGTTGGATAGCTGTGTTCTTCATCATGTGTTTCACTCTTTTCTAGTGAATTGGTTGCACATGAATACCCCAAGTTGATGCTCAAGTACCTTGATATGGGTGGAACCGTATTCAAGACTCTTTGGAAGAAAATCAGAGCGAGGTTTCAGTTGGGATGGACCGATAAGCAGTGGAGCTCAACTGGATAGAGGAGATCTTCTCTGAATCATGTCTACTCAAGCTTTGTATCTGGAATTGTGGAGGAAAAATCACTCAAAGTTTTTCACCTTTCTACTTACTGTAGCCATTCTCATCACGAATGTCAAAGAACCTGACGAGTATGAAGAGATAAATTTCTGTTCATGGAATTAGGTCATTGTCACTGACCTCAGGTGTAGCATATATCAGTATTTCCTGGAATTTTTCACACCGTTTTTTTTTTCGCTGTATCTACTACAGCTAGTACAATTTGCTGTTTTTGGACAATCCTGAACCACCTATTAAATGGGCCTTTTTTAGAAGCCAGTGCTCTGCCCTGATTGTCTATTTCTGTTAGGCTGCTTATTTGAAAGGGGCACCTATGAATAGCACTGGGTTCAGCTCCTGTAAATGCTCTATAGAGCAAAATATATATTTAGTGCGAGCCATCAGGCACTTTGTTTTACAAGAACCAGAAAGTTTGAGTTGAGGCTCTCTGTTCTAGGTTTTCTCCAGATTTTTTAGCTGCTTTTTGTTCTGAAGGTTCTCTATGTACATAATTCTAATGTCAAAGGATATTACCTGGATTCAACTGCAACCATCTTCAATATTGCTTTGTTGAGTAATCGATCAATCAAAACGAAAGTTCATTATATCTGATTGCGTTTGTCATTCAGGCACTTGTTCTTTTTTATTGGTATTTTGTCGAATCCCCCAGACAAGTCCTTTTGTTTCTTAATTTCGTTTCCTTTTGAGAGTACTAGCTAATGCTTCTCAGCATGTTTGCAACGTTTTGCGCTTTTTCAATTGAGCATAATATGCATTGATGCATGGTAATATTGCATTTCCCTTTTGTATAGCTATACTATTCTGTATGTTGTACGGGTAGCTGCAATGTTTCTCCTCTTTCCCAAATATCAAACACTGCATGTAGCCGTATAACCTGGCTTTGTTTTCTTTCTGTCTTCTAACCAGAACCATGTTCGAGCGCACTTCAACGTGATGTAAATTTCCGCATTAAGTGGATGTTTAGTATATTGTTCAAAACGCATGTTTCGTCAGGGGTGTCGATTGTTCTACCTTGACAGGAATTTTTTTCGCGAGGAGTAGTTTTTGCAAATTTAGCGAAGTTTTGTGAAGTCAGGCAATTCGGGAAAATATATCCACGCCAAATTTTTTCAATTTTTTCCCATGCCTTAGAAGTTGTAACTTGACCAAAAGCAAGCACGCATTTTTTTGATCGACGATAACAATTTTCTCGGATACGTGTCCGCCTTTTAAGTGACGTAGAAATTCCTGTGACCTGAGAAAGTGGGCTCAACATCTCAATCTAAAATTCGCTACTATGATGGGGATAGACGTAACACTTAAATCGGAAGTTTCAGACAAACTTTTGCTGATGCGCTTTCGCGAAAATTAAATCCACGCATTTTGCCAGCAAATCTCTGATTCCCAAAAATAAATCGTTGCAAAACATCCCCAAAATTGGACTCGCAAAAAGAGATCTACGGAAGAATTTGTCTCCCTAAGGTATCTCCACTTATTTAAACCTCCATGATGATATGTACTGAATAAATTAATAAAAGAAAAATAAAGATAAAAAGCATTTTTCCTCCCATATAAATTCCGCCAACAAATACTCGAATTTTGGTTAATGTAGTTTCTCTCTGTAGTTGTCAGAAAGGTAAATGTTTTAATCATTCAGATATATTTTTTCCTATTTCAAAATCACGTAGCAAAGGCAAGTCTTACGTTGCCTCCGACATCTTCTTGCTAGGTAATTGTCGGCTGACTATCTGGCATATTTCAGAGAGAAGACATTCACTGGCAATCTGTTTATGGTGAATTAGTCTCACCCACAAGCGCAACATAGAGGATGCACTCTGTACAACTACAACTCCCTACCATTTGTGGATATCAGGTCAGATTGTTTCTTTACTATGAATTCTCTGAATCTTGAATCCTTTCAAGCTCTTGATGCTAACCCTGGAGGCACCCTCCAGCGATTCAATGACTATGTTGACCAAATTGAACTTTTGTTTCAATCAATTTTTTGCAAGTCTGATGGTACAGCGTATTATACTCCATCGGACAGTGAGAAAAAGGCCATGCTCCTTTTTAAAGATGGAAAAGATTTCACTATGTGGGTAAAGTCTTAGATACAGACACGTATGTGCAAGGTGTTACAAAAATAAAAGATGCACTTGCTAACCGCACAAACAAAGTTGTTCAACGTAAAATGCAGCTATCTAGTTTTCCACAAGGCTCAAAAACCTTTGAGAAGTGGTCACAAGAAGTTAGTAATGCGGTAGAATCATTTCCTATCACAATTATGATTGAAAACAAGCCACTGTAGATGCAATCCTTCAGAATCCTACAGAATCTAACCCTAAACTACGTGAAAGAGCGTTGCAAGACAACGTATCATATGACCAACTCATGGCCCTTGCCATTGCCAAAGAACAATCAGTAAAAGGCGCTGCGCTCCTGGGGCTAGCCAGTGGTCAAACCAGTGTGGCTTCATCCAGACATGTAAAAATGGAGGAGGAAGTCTGCCGCTTGCGGTCGGAAAATAAACAACTGAAATCTCAACTCCCCAAGAAACCCTGTTCACGGTGTGGGAATGCAAATTGCACCCGGAACAAGAAATGTCCTGCCAATGGGCAAAAATGTGGTAAATGTGGAAAAGCAAACCATTTTGCGAAAGTGTGCCGGTCGGCAGGGCGGCGAAACAGTTCTGGTTTTGGCCAATTGTGCAGTGCAGAAAACTCTGTATACATCTCTGGCATTTCCAATTCATTTCCACCAGAAGTAGTCGATGTTGCCACCGACTCCGGCACTCCGAAGACCGTTTTGAATAGAAATGACTGGCTGCGCCTTCGAAACGGTTGCAAGTTTGTGAAGACATCAAAAAGGTTTCGTCCATATGGCACCCACTATCACCTCCCCATCAAAGGCAAAGCTCAGGTTACCATAACAGCAGAATGTGGAGCTTCCATCAGTACTTGGGCTTACGTCAATGATGAAACAAAGGAGCAGTCCCTGCTAGGGGAGCAAGATGCTGTTCGCTTAGGAATTGTTCAGCACGATTTGAAGGGTGCAGCCCATGAAGTTGATATCAGAAGACATCTGGATGAGGAAAGATCTCGTATATAAAGGCGCCTCATGTACGGGTGTCGTATCTGGAGGGAACACCCAAGCTGAAATCGACATGGACATGACACTCATAACGAAAGATTTGCCCTATGTCTTCTTGGACCGTACTGGGAAATATCGTGGATCACCAATCGGCATTCATGTCAAGCCCAATGCACTTCCTGACATTCAACCACCATGCAGAATACCGCTTCAGTACATAGTAAGGCTGAAATCTGAGCTTGTGAAGATGCTACATGAAGATATCATCGAGGGACCACTTGACGTTAAGGAACCTGGTATTTTTCTCAGCAATTTTGTCATCACAGGAAAAAAAGGCAGTGACAAAATACGAGTAACATTGGACTGGCAAGATGTCAACAAGGAGATAAACGCAACTCACGAACCTATTCCCACTACTGAAGAGTTGAGACATCAACTTCAGGGCAGCGAGCGTTTCTCCACGTTGGACATGACAAACTGCTACCACCAATTTCAAATTGAGAGATCAGCTTGTAAGCTGTATTCTTTTCGCTCTCCTTGGGGTATATTCCAATACAAAAGAATGGTCATGGGGTTCAAGTCCCGCAAGCAGCGAAATTCATAAGAAGATTCGACAAATCATCTCCAAGTGTCCGAATGCGATCCACATCAAGGACGATGTACTTATTCATGGCAAAGGAAAGCAGCATGACAAATATTTACGTAAAGTTCTGGAAACCTTCAATGGCTGTGGTATCACTCTGCGTCTGGAAAAATGCCATCTCGGTCAGCCGCAGGTGAAATTGTTCAGCAACATATACTCCAAAGATGGAATGTCACCTGACCCCGAGAAATGTTCTGTGATTCGCCAATAGCCTGCTCCATCATCATGCAATGAAGTCAGAAGCTTTATACAAACTGTTCAGTTTAATGCAAAGTTCTTAGGTTGTGATGCTTGAACATAAGTCCTACCCTGAACTTACTGAACCTCTTTGTTGATGAAAAAGAACTCTTGTTTCATTTGGGGAAAATGTGAGCAGTCAGCGTTTGATGAAATCAAGAGCCGTCTGTGCTGCGAAAACGTTCTGGCTCCCTACGACACTGAGCGGCCGACCCGACCATATGTAGATTCCGGCCCTGTTGGTAGGCAGGCCACCCTAGCTCAAGGTCATTCTATTGATGGAGAGACTGTATGGCGACCAGTAAACTATACTTCCAGAGCTTGGACAGCAGCAGAAGTGGGTTATGGTCAAATCGAAAGAGAAAGTAATGGCATTCTCACCGGTATGCTTATGAACACGATCTATACCCTAGGCACCCATGTCGAAGTGGTAACCTATCACAAACCATTGGTCCCAATTTATAACTTGACACAGAAACCCAACCAACTTCGAGTTTATGGTCATCACGTCAAACAGCTTCCTTTTGATTATCAAGTGGTATACGAACCCGGGAAGTCTACCCTAGTGATTACGGATCCCGTCATCCTCCAAGAAAAATATTTTCACAGAATGAAATAGAAAGCTGGGGTATAGATGATGGGAATGACATCTATGTAAACCAGTTGATTGAAGAGATTCTTCCACCAGCTTTAACTATTAAAGCTGTGCAACGAGCTACAGCTGCAGATGAAGATCTCCAAAAGTTGAGGTCATGTTTAACCCTACAGATTATGGGGGGGTTGGAATCCACCCCCCCTGCATGTTTTTCTCGTGTAAAAATTTTTTGCCAAGCCCGAAGGGCTTGGTTTTTGCTGACTTTTTCACAAATTTATCTAGCTTTCACTTAAAACAAATTTGGTATTGATATCTATCCTGCTTCTTGAGATATCAAATTTTTCCCCGCAGCGGTTGGAGAATTTCCCATAGGGCTGCCTACAAAAGCCCATGTCTGCACTGATAAATACCCTGTCAATGATCACTTGAAGCATCCAAATGCAATATACCAAGGACATTTTCAGTCCTGCAATAGTGTTACTCTACCCAGTTTGTGGGTGTGGCACCATTATTACAGAAGTTAGCAGGGGGGGTGGAATCCACCCCCCCCCACTCATACTCTGTACTACCCGAAAAAGCCCATACTCTGTAGGGTTAAAGACACGGAACAAAGCCGTCTGCATGAAGCAACTAAAAGCATTTGGCGGTGTATTTGATGAACTGTCAGAAATTCATGGGATAGTAGTTCGTGGAAACCAGATAGTAATTCCATCAGCGCTGCAAGCAGATGCTATCGCGCTAGCCCACCAAGGCCATCAGTATAGGGATAAAACACTGAAACTTTTGTGACAGTCATGCTGGTTTCCCCATATACATAAAGCAGTTCAACAGTATGTGGAAAGCTGCCTGAGCAGCAATGCAGCCGCAACCCATACTAATCCTGTGCCTTTAGAGCCCAATTTTCTACCAGAGCGACCATGGCAAAACTTGCATGCTGATTTCAAGGGCCCTATCGCTGGTAAATACTACCTTCATGTTATCATCGACCAATTCTCCAAATATCCCGAGGTTGATATACTCACATTTACTAGTTTTGAGCAGTTAAAACCTGTCCTTGACCGTGTATTTGCTACACATGGCATTCCTGATACCTTCTCCACTGACAATGGTCCTCCTTACTCAAGTCACGACATGACTGAATATGCCGTTGAAAAAGGATATAAATTGACCCCGGTACGCCCACGGGATCCACAAGGCAATGGTTTCGTAGAGAACTTTGTGAAGGGTCTGTGCAAACTCCTTTACACATCAGCTGCCGAAGGAAGAGATCCGAAAACCGAACTTCATCGTTTTCTGCTCCAATACCGGGCTAGCCCCCATTGTAGTACTGAGCTGTCTCCAGCTGAGATGCTGTTCGGCAGAAAAATCACGACCAAGTTGCCTCAGCTCTTTTCCAAAAGGGAATCAGATCAATTCCAGGCTGCGCGAGCCAGACATGATGAAAAGAAGGTATTGCAAAAGCGCAATTATGATCGGCGACACCGAGCGAAGAAAAAGAATATCATCACTGGTGACAAAGTCTTAGTGCAGCAACAGAAGTCCACCTACTTTCCCCCATACGACCCACAACCATACACCGTCACGAAGGTGAATGATAACAGTCCATTAAGCCCATTTGTTCAGAGAGGATGGAAAGCAGAGGGTGAGAGACATTAATCAACTAAGAGTGGTAAAAGACCACCCCCAACACTTGACACCATCCTGACAACTTCATAAATACTCAAGGCCTGCAACAGACTATGCTTTGTTCGATATTGAGGGCCCTATCCCTCGCACCACTGTTGATAGCACTGTTCATCTGCATCCCAAGTAGAGCCGCAAACACTGACAGCAGTAGGGTCGACTCTGCAGAGCAAAGATTCGATCTAGCTAGATGATCCACAGGTGGTGCTCTTCGACATCAGCGAGCAGGATCATGCCAAAATACACAGGCTTCTAGAGGCTGCTCAGAAACAAAACATTGAGCAAGAAACATCTCTCATTGGAGAGGAGATGAACGAGAATGAAGGAAGAGTGACACGTAGCAGTGGCCTGCAGCTTAAGTGGAACCCTCAACTGAGCGCCGATAACGTAGTAGTTGAAGTAACAACAAAGAAGTAGCCATTAGCATTTGATAGTCATTTGATGACTCATAATCCATGGACTCTAAAGAATCATTGCATAAATGATACAGATGACATGTGCTTCTGTTACTGTCTAAACAGATCTTATGTTAATATGTGATGTTGGAGTAGTAACTGATCTATATGTATATGTCATTGCAGCGTTTAGTATAGCATCAAGATAGATCAGCTGTGCACCAAACACTGTTTTGTTACTGCCTGGATGCTGGATATATGCTCAGCTTGAAAAAGTTTCAAACGTCATAGAATTTTGGCACTTCTCAGCTTGTTTTTCTTAAAAGAGATTTTCCAATAAAAAAAGCGTGTACTTGAAACTATGATTAGCATGTATATGGGATCTGACATTGTCCATGCATAGTTGTTTTGCTTCTGTTTCACGGTGAAACAGCAAGGCACCAGCCTTGAAACCTTGCAACCTTTGAACATATTCATATTTAAAAAAGGAAACCCCCTGCCCCTAACAATCACCAGCCCTCTATGTTTTAGAGTCTAAAATTTTTTGACAATATTCAACGTGTCGTATGCACATACATATATATTACCTTTGGTGTGCAACTTCAAAATTTTCCAGACAATTCTGTTTAACGGAAGATATAGACTAGATAAGTTGTTTCCTTTGACCAGAACATCACACAGCAATTCAAGCAAAAAACTAGAGAAGCGGGAAACGGCTACAACATATTGAAATCTGTAGGCAGAATCCTGCCACGCACTTTGAGTAATGGACTTGAACAAGTTTATCAAAGATTGAAGACTCATCATGGGGTACAATCACACCGAGTTTCAACACGTGTTTGTGTGAATTCTGCAATCTTTGTTTCATGAGAAAACCCGTTTTTACTGCTCATATTGTCTCTGGATTCTGTGAGCTCCTGGGTATACATGTGTCGATGTTTTCTACTCATTTTCCCATTAACTGATATCGCTAGTTTTTGTAATGGCTGGAGAGAATAAAGAGTGAGTAAGAAAATGACTAATTCTGGTTACAAAGAGAAGGCACGAATACTAAAATCTAGAGCAAATGATTTAGAAGAGCAATAAAAGCAGATATCAAGCAGAGCTTGTATCATATTGAAGTCAGACAATCTGCATTACATAATCTCAAATCTAGTAGATAGAAGTGACACTAAGAGTGAAAATTGTACATAGATTATTTTCTTGAACTATATAACTCTGTTTATCTAACTTTCCAAAGCCTTTTCAGCTGCCACAGGGCATCCAAAAAAAGCTTCTAAGAATACTGTTAACCCTCGGAGAGTGTTTCCTTCTTGAGCTTGCCATTTGCTTCAGACAAGTCTCTATGATGTTGCATAGAGTCTAATACATCAGCACAATGCACCTGCTTGATATCCTATGATTTCCGAGTAATACGGCCACCTGATCCTCGTAAATAAAGGGAATAATTGGAAAACTATTAATAATTCTTTGCACAGCTCTAAGTCCCCCTAAAATCAATATTTTTCCATAAAACTAATTGCAGAAGAACCGGGGAAGATGTAGCTTCAAAACAGTGTCGCCAATTTTCACAATATTTATCTGTTCCTGAGTTATAGGCTTGCATTCTGAAAATTTCGTACATCTTTTTGAACATTTTGAAAATTTCAACTTAAATCGCTTATAACTTTTGATCAAGCCAAAAATGGAAAAAACGCAGACACCATCTTGTAGGCCATGTCATGACCTTTCGACTGATGTCCTATTTATGCAGAAAAACTCAACTGTAGGGGACTTAGAGCTCACAGAATATGAAAAACATCAGTTTTCTCCTCTCTTGTTTACTGCTTCATAGCATAGCAGGTGTTATGCAGGTTGCATCTTACCTTCCGCACTTTCAAAAGCTTGCCACCTATTCTGCGAAAAAGATACAACAGAATTCAAGTTCAAGAAATCTACTTGTTAGTTGTAATGCAGAACTGCGTTTAAACGGCAGAAATCTTTTCCGAGGGATTAACAGTATCCTTAAGCTTTTAGTGCAACTGTTACACATAGGTCTTTGGTTGGAGCCAAAATTGTATTACCTAAAAGTAATAATTCAAAGCTTAATTAGATGTATATCTGCAGCTACGAAATACATGATTTTCCCACTTCCACGATAACATTCGGGCAACCAATCACACAACCAACCAGCAGGTAATTTCATAAAGCAGATGCACCATGCAAAAGAAAACATCTTTTTCTAGCACCATGACCCCAGTATTCAAGTGGTACATATGGCTAGCTTCTCTGAAGAAGACATGCCCCGAGGAATGCGCATTATATTATTTGTGATGTGAGACAAAGGAATTGATGGAAATCGAGAACCTAATACAGGTTTTTCAGATAGTTACGATTATCTTGCGAACCTAGCGAGCCTTTCCCATGCGGACGTGGAACAGAAACAGACTGTGTGAAATCTGTTTCTAATAACCTGACATCGACGAAGAATACACATAAACACTGCGTGTTATGAATGACTTGACAATAGGTGTCGAGATTAGTAAGGGGTTTGGCTACCCCAGAGAG
>JAOBRC010856448.1:0-16866 GCA_027575255.1 Scolionema suvaense | reverse complement strand
CCTGAAGTGGTATACTTTTCAGTCCACTTTTCAGTCCACACTCAACTATATGTAAATTATCATGAAAAAGAGTTGACGGAGATAAACTGTTTATCTTTTGCAGCAAGTTTTTGCAGAGATTGTTATTACGGAACTTTGTTTCTTAAGTATTCCATGACGTAAGGACTAGCAGGCCTTAGCTCCAAACATAAGTCGTTGTGTATGCTCAATAAACCTATTGACAGTGCAGTTTTCACTGATATGATTCTAACCAGGCCTTGCGGAGGGTTTGATTGGGTTGTATAAGAGCTCAGTGGTAATGTAAAAGCCACTATAATAAATAATATCACGTAATGTGGTGCATTGTTCAAATGGCTAATGATGCTGAAGCTATGTGGAAAAGATGGCTTTGGATAAAAATTTTTCTCACAAATAGATTAATATTAATATACAGCTGTTCTATTTTTGGATAAGTTTGATGAAGATAGAAGATGATACCAGCTAATATGTTTTTTGGAGAAACTTTTCTGAGAGTTTGGGGTTGTTTTGGAAAGTTTAGCTCTCAAAATTATTCAGAAACATCTTTATGCAAAAGTTTTTTTGCAATTTTATTTCCAAAACATGTTTATCCAGTCTAGTATTCATTGCCTTTGGATCTTCATGGTAATAAAAGTCTCATATACATAACTACAGGGAGAGTTGCTTGAACTATGTCTAGAGGAATGGTAACAACCTGTAGCAAACTGTGCACATTCGATTTTTGTTGTAAAGAATTTCCTCTTTGCGCATTTTGTACATGTTCCGCAGCTGCTAACCCCGCGAAATTGCAACATTTTTATTTTCGCGAAACTTAGTCTTTTTTTGCTTTACGGATTTGCAAAGGCTTCTCTTGCAGAAGTTTCTCCAAATAAAGTACTACTAGGCAAAAGTAAGGATCATTATTTAATAGTTTGATGACTCACTTTTGCCGCTAGTACAACAAGATTGTTCACCTCACTCACATGGATTCGGGTAATTTCTGTAGCTAATTACATTTATATTGATGAAAATGTGACTGTCGGTAGAACTTTTTACTGGAAATTTCTTTGTATTATGTAGATGTCTTATTGGTGGTATATAATTAAAGTAATCACTCACTATTTGTTATTTTATCTTCAAAATTGTCTCATAATTCGTATACTCTGCTTCAATAGTTGGAATACAAGGAGGCTGGAGATCAATAATTTTTTGTCTTGCAATATCAATTAGTTGCTAGTTCAACCTACTGTGGAGATTTGCTGAATCTTTTGAGGACTATGCTTGCTGTTCTTTCTATCAACAGACATAATCATACTGGGCCGTATCCAGCACTTATTTGGGAGACCGGTTTTATTCTTTCATTAGTGAAAAATTGAGCAAGCATAGCTGGCGAACTATAAGCTCTTGTGTTTGCAGATACAAAATGCTGGAGGACTGAACTAATTGCCATTTACGCCTACCCTTGTTCACAGCCAGCCCTGACGAAAGGAAATTCAGAGCAGGGTGATTTTCAAATCAAACTGAGTTCGATTTATAACTGCAGAAGCTGCAATAAATTGTGTTGAAATGCATTTAATTGCAATACTGTCACGCTGACTCACTGAAGAAAACGACCTTGCAATTAATATCACTGCGATGTATGGCGCAAATGTCACGTCACATCCACTTTCATTTAGAAAAAAAAACCTCTTGAAAGCCTCTGCAAACTATGTTGTTTGAAATAGGGGAGAGTTATTTTTATATTGCAGCCTGCATCAGGAGTAGTCCTTCCCCTTAAAAGAAACATAACCTGAATCTTTATTTTGCAATAGAGACCTATTTATTCTGTTAAATTCATAAATTGAAAGTTCAAAGTTGTTTTCGAAACTTGCACTAGCTTAATTTTCATTTCTTTTTTTCTGTTGGAGATACCCACAAGCTTTCAGCTACATACATGAGTATGCTTCAATTATTGGCAAATGAATTTAGTCTCAGAACTCTAAAACAGCAAACTTTGGTATGTTCCCTGTATCGTAGCCTTGTTTGGCAGGCCTTTGATGTTTGCAACATGCAACAAGAAAAATGTTTGGGGTATAGACCCTTTAATACTAAATTTCAAAGTTCCTGTTTCATCTGTTGTTACACTTACATTGCACTGAGTGCTTTGTGAGTAGTTCTACGTTCTTTTTCATCAAGGGTTGACAACAGGTCTTGAGACTACAGTAATCCAACGAAAAAGCCAACTTCCACTATATCTATGGACGTGAAATTTGGCCCACTTATTCTTGCCTATGAATGGGGGAGAACCTCCAAATTTTGGTCCCACAGATTATCTGGTCTATAAATTACATGCATTTGAAACTTGCAGACCGGCAATACAGTTTTCCGTCGGAATCAATGCAAAAAATGTTTGTTTTGGCTATGGGAGTTTCTGACAAAGAATGACGTACTAAAGCTAGAAACATTGCGTTTTAATGTTGCCGCTAGTAGAGAAACCATCCCTTGCAAATTTTTTTTTTTTTTTTGAAGTCCCAAAAAATGGCAAAAATTTGGCCCCATTCAAGACCCCTTGCTGCATAGAATCTATTCAAAATTAGATGTTTTTTGAAAGAGCTCATTGGTAGCCGTCATTTAGACCTGAAATGAGATAGAACTGAGAAAACAATATTTGGCAAAAAATGACATAACCCCCCTACCAGAAAATGGTCACGTGATGCCCCCTATAATAGGTACGAGGACCAAGTCTGCTCCAAATGTAACTTGCTAAAAGTTGCTACAACAGCTTTAGCAGGTTTTTACATGAAAAAAATAATATTAGGGATAGAGGGGGAGTACCACCTCTTTTATTATATTGCCTCCAACCGTTAACATGTTCATAAGACCAATGATCTCCTCTCTTAGAAATCACGGTACGGAATTGAAATTTGAACTTGGCAGTAATTCAAGGATCAATCCCAAATTTTGACCCCCCCCCCCCCCCTATCGGGTCGTCTGATCTGCAAATTTCACTCATTTGAATTTTGCTTACCGATCATGTGTTATCCCATTGAAACTAACAAAAAATAAATTACATAAAATGTTTGAAAATGCCTTCAGCTGGTGATGTAAAATGATTAAGGAAGGCTAAAAAAGTTGCTTGCGAATGTGGCAGAAGTTTACATATTTTTTTTTTCTTAAAGAATTATACTTTTTGATTTTGCTGTAATTTTCAGTTTTTCTGTGGACAAAGTTCTACGTAAAATATTAGAGAATCAGTGGTATAGCGCATTACACTAACATGTAAATGTACATACTTACCTCTACCAAGTAACATAAAATTGATTGGTATTGGATTTAATCTTCGTTCTCAAAAACTGTAACGAAAAACCCATAAATATGGCAAATAATATCTGAAATGCTCACTTTGACCTCCTTTCATGGACTTCCTGCTGGGCCAGTATACCCCCAAAATAGCTTACCTGAAAGCCCTCACCATGCACAATAGTTTTGACAGAAAACCATTGAAAAGAAGTCTACCATCTGGGCAGTAGACCCAGAAGACGTAAAAATTGGCCAAAATTGATGTGAATCCTTGTGAGAAAATGGTCATGTGACACCCTCCTAAGGCAAGACTTTACAAAGAAAACAATTGTATGTACTGAAAGATGTGAAAGACAATTCTGTTAACTCTAGCCAAGTTTCACTGTAAAAGCATTAAGGGTATGAACCTTGCTAAAAATTTCATAACTCAGGCAAATTTGAGTGCAAAAGTATATCCCAACTACTTTTAGCAATATTAGTGCGGTTACTTGAGAATGATTTTCTGTGATACTTTGCTGGACTTTGCATCCTAATTTCTTATGTTTAAAACACTTATTTCTTGTAGTGCTATCATGATTGATTCTATACTGCACTTCTGTCTGGGCATATCCAAAGTTGTTGGCATTGTCCAACAAGGCCAGGAAAAGACAGATTTGAGTCTGATTTTCTCCCAAATTCTGTTAGCTCCTTCACTAGTGCAAGCTGGTCACAGTGCCTTTTGATAAAGTTAGTGAAAAGACCGCAAGCCGCTTGCAGCGGCTTCTCTTTTGGCTCTATAAAGATGTGTCTTGCACCCGGTTACAGCGTGCTAGGCAGAAATTTTGGGAAAGAGATGTTGCGCAGTTGACCTTTTTGGTAACTTGGGGTAGGAGGAGTTATGAGTCCCTCTACTGGATCCAGGGTAAAACTCTGGAAGCTTTTGCTATACAGTGCCAGATAATGGAAAACTTTCCTTGAACCCCAAGTCTTCTTTAATCCAGTATGCTATCTATAGGATAAGACAAGCTGGAAACAATAGTTTTACCAGCCAAAACAGAGCACTCATGTTCTAACCATGCCATTTCGGTGTTGCATTGAAACTGTGATAAATTGAACTCTATTTAGAAGAAAAACTAACACAACGGTAACAACGGATGGGCACTATTGGGAAATTCCTCTAGATTGGGAAAGTTGCATTATACGCACCCTGACAAGGCTAGCTAACACCCTGGGTTAGTTGTCACTGACCAACTTCAAATGATTTAATCTGCAATCAGATGATTTGATTAGATGATAGGAGGCTTCATTGAGCCTGTTTAAACAGTTTTTATGTAAAATGAAAGCACTTGAGCACTTGAGCACTTGAGCACGGTCGGCATTCTCACGAACATCTATAGGCATGGCGAAGGGTAGATGGCTGCTAAAGCTATCTGAAGTAAATCTTCCGGACTGTGGGAGCATGCGAATGACAAATATAAGAGTAAGCTAGAAGTAGAGGTCCAGTTTTGAGAAGATTTACGCATCTGGAAGTTTCTAATGATGATGAAAGTTACTGTGATCATGGCCTAGCAAGAAGAGCCGAAATGTCAGAAAATCAGGTCTCTTTCTTGGTTGTTTTGCACAACAGAATTCCAAGGATGTTATTCTTTGGACTAGCTTTGGTCCTTCATGAAAATTAGCCGCTACCTGATTCTTTATCAGCTTCGCTATTGTTATCTAATGATGCACACGCTGTGTGAGGAAATGCGTTTGGATAATTTATTCACCCTTATGTTCTATCCCTCATTTTCTAATGTCCGCTCAGTCAATTTTATTGAAATTTGGTATTAAGATGAGTATGCATAGAGGAAACAAAGTTTTTTTGTTCAGATTGCAGGTGGAGATTTATGTCCAAAAATGGTCATTTTTATGTTTCTGGCAAAAGCATTTCAAGATCCATTCCTTACTTTTTTAATGTTTGGTGTCATGCCACAGAGGAATTGTCATTGTTATGAAGAGCGGCTTATGGTGGTCCACGGAAACGGAAACGAAAATGGAAACTGATCACATGGCCAGTTCGTTTATTCACGCTTTCTGAACCAGCGGGTAACGCACGTGAAACTCTAATATAAACTTTTCTATGGCCATGAACTCCATTGAAACAGCTCTGATTGAAATCACTATTATTGCCCTAATTATCATACATGTTTCCTGAAGCTCATGTCACTGTGTTCTTCTTTTTTACAATACATGGAGCTTTGATTAATTTTGTATATATAATTGTGAATAATATTGCCTGGAGGTATTATCTGCAGCTGTGCGATAGCTGTCGGCAAATTTACTGCTCATGGGTTTCAAAACCCACGTGGGCATAGAACATTTCAAGAAGGGGAATATTGTAGAAAATAGCTGCGGTGAAATAGAGAGATTTATGTTCATCTTACTTCGTCGATGCGAATGATTTTCTAACCAAAAGTTGCTACGAAGAGTAGGCACGATGAACAATTAGCGTTGCAGCCATATTTACCAAATCTTTAAGACGATTTTTGGGTAAAATTGGTGTTAGGGAAAAGTTGTATACACTCGGAGCGCTCTTGGATGACCAACATGATAAACAACCAATTTCTGTCGTTTACATTCGATTTCTCTACCATAAACTCTACCCCGTCTTCTCATAGCAGAGTGCCCGGGAATAAAGAGGGCAAGGAAAAACAGCAACGGTTTGAAATAAAATGTTCAATGTAGCGACTGCTGTTTGGTTGTAAATCAGTATTTTACTTTGTGTTTACTTCCTGGCTGTGGAAATAAGCAGTATGGGAATTTCTGCTGACAATTTAGAGTTTCCGTTTTTGTTTCCGTTTCCGTGGATTACCATAAGCGGTTAATGACCGTGTTTCATTTCTGGCCAAACTTTTGTTTGGCTTGCGGGTACCAACTAGAGCTCCAAATGGTTGTTTCTAGAGTTTTTTCAAATTGTTTCATTAATTTTTTGTAATTTTCGGTGTGAATGGTAGGAGTTGTATTACTAAGGTCATGGGACATGTCTGGGAAAACTCCTGTTTGGATTAGGCATGGCCATTTTTGCAATGACCATAAATATGGGACAATAGTTGCTATTTTCCGTTTTTTTAAAAAGATTTAGATAGCGCTATGTGACTTTTTGTATATTTTGATGTGAGTCAGAAGGAAAACACTGCAGCTATAATGAGCCATGACTCATATCTGGGGAAAACCTGGTTAAACTTATGGTTGGTGTAAACTGAAGATGACTATTTTAAAGGTTTTTATAGAATACTTCAGGATCATTTTAGGCCAAGGAAAATTGTTTTTCAGAATAGCGTAAACCGCGGGCACTATGAATTTCAGGCTGTTTCTCAATTTTTGACAGGATTTATTGCATTTTTATACTTTGTTTCTTCCAATTAAATTTTTTCCATGCTTCCCGTTCTAATTGAGTAATGTTACGTGCCAGCCAGATAAGATCACCTTTATTGCTGCACGAACTCTTGTGTGTTTCATCAAGACTGAGACAGATTGTTTTATGATACCGAAACAATTCATTGGCAGTTCAACAGTAATTATGATTTGAGATAAAAGCCTGTCGTTGATAGCGATTGCCAGGTCTACAAAAAATACTTTGTTCAATAAAATATATTTTATGAACTCTTTATTTGGCACGGTTCGGCCATTCACGTTGAGAGCGAAGATTTTTGCCCGCATACTTTTCAAAACAAGTCTATCGACCTTGCCTTGTGCAATCTTCCAAATTGCTGAGTCGATGCCATTGAAAAAAAAAGCAACAGAAAAAAAGTTTAAGTCTTCCATCATCTGTCTTTGGTTTTGAAATTGAAAATCAAGTGAAAACATTCACTCTTTGGTCAGTAGATTCGTCTTTTCCATAATGGCAGGCTAGCTGCGTAAATTTCTCGGCAAGTTACTGTTGAATACGAACGAGGGCCAAACACGGTGGAAAGAAGCTCCCTTGCTAGAAATAAAGAAAACACCAGAAGAACTTGTGGTAGGGCAAAAAGAAAGAAGGCACTGCATATAAGATCAATCATTTTGGACTGATTAGCCAGAGCTCTAAATGATTATTATCTGATAAAGTTAGGCACACATCATGGTAGATCAAGCGTTGGCAATTATGAGGTTAGCTAGCTATAAGGTTTGAATATGTGGAAGGCAAATGTGAAAAGTGCTGAGGACGTAACCCTTGTTTTGTTTGTAAAATTTGGAAAATAAAGTAAAAAATCCGCATTTCGCATTTGTATTTTAGTCAGGTGACGCTATTCTGACAATCAATTTTCCTTGGCCTTATTAGTTTTCTGCCATTTTCGATGTGAATCTTAAGGGCAACACACCCCATGTTATGAATTGTACATCATGTCTTAGCGAGTCATTTTTAGTTTATGGATTACAATTTGCTTTTCAGGGTTTTTCAAAGTTCTTCAAGAATGCTTCGGTAGTATTTTGTAATCTTTTGATTGCAAATCTTAAATGCAAAATTAACTGCATAATTAACTATCTGCTATATACATGCAGGTCAGAAAACTGTTACCCTCACGCCATGTGAGTTTCTATACTGTTGGCAAACTTATATGATAAAGAGTATAATTCCAGTTTGATGATTTTTCGACTTTGAGTTTCTAGTTTGATCAGAGTTGTCATTTTGAAAGAACTGTTTGGCTGATGTCCTCTGATTCTGTTTCCTGGTTTTATCATCAATTTTTGTTGTCATTTTCTCTGGTAGGCCAGTCCTGAGGAGGATAAAGTAATAGCAGATGTGGAAAAAGTTAGAAAGCAAATCGAGCTTACGTTGGAAAAGTGTGAGAGCATCATAGCTGATGTTGCTGGATTGGATCAGGTACTACAGAAGCACGCAAGTAGTAATATTTGTTCATTCGTTTGTGTATGATAGTATAAAATGTTTTGTTTTTACCACTTCAGCTGAAGAGACCTGTAGAATGATATCTATCTGCCCTTCCTTCCATCTCATAATTTGCTTTTCCAATTCATTTTTCCAGATACTCTTATTGAATTTTTCTGACGTTCAAATGAAGGAGAATTCACAAGCAAAATAATTGGACAGATCTTTTTGAAAATACAAGTGTAAACTGTGAGAATTACGGTTGGCCATCTGTACAGTATCCTTAAATTGTTTTCTAAAATTACTTGAAAATCTATGCATCGTGGCAGTTTTCATGTGCGACCTTTCAGTTGGCCAAGCTATTCCTGCCAAAGAAAAGAGGTCCTTACAGCACTACCTGTTTTAGGAGTGTTCCTCTCCCAGGTCTCGATTATCGGCTCTCATATTATCACTCATTGCACCCAGGCATTTCACATTTAACGCTATTGCTTATTTTGGCCTAATGTTGTCCTTGTTAGGATATTTGTGTGCGAACATCAGTATCCTGTGCTGTTGTGTTCATTATAGGCTGCTTGTGATATGGTGCTGTTCTTGTGTATAATGTGACCCAATTATTTGTTTTCAAATTTGCAAGAGTTCACTAGCTTATTGGCTTGTAACTTCTTTTGATTCTCTTGTCATTTTATTGCTCCATGATGAAAGTTCTACCCAAAATGCCATGGCTTTTGGATGGAATTATGAGCTCTCTGGCTCTGAAATTGCACTTGCTGTTGTGCTTTTGTGCTTTCTCCATCATATCTTTGAAATATTTGATGTAACCTGTTGTAGCTGGAGTATGCTGCACCTGGAAAAGTACCCAGCAAAACCAAAACAGATCAGTGAGACAGGTCCCTCTTTCAGTTCCTCTGCACTTACCTGAAGGGGAGAAATTTTTTGTGGAAGAAATTTGTGCGAAAAACTTGTATTTTGCTGAAGAAATTTTTCCGATTGAAAGCTGTTTGATCAGTTTTGTGGAAGACATTTTTGCGATTGAGTGTTCTGTATTAAGTTTTCCGTTGGAAAACAGCTGTAAATGGACTGATTGATAATCTGCTATCTTTCCTTATCTTTTACTCAGTGATGTCAAAACCTCCCTATTGTCAGGCATATAACCTGTGAAATGAATTTTATGGAGCCCTCAGAAAGGTCTCTTGTCTTGAACATAAGTGAGCAAGTGCTTGGGAGGATACAGCTATTTCTTTGGATGACACTTTCAGGGGTAGGGGTTTATTTGCTAGAAGTTGATTTTGAGATTGTGGCTTATTCGAAGGATGGGACTTGTTACTTTTGTCAGTGTGATTGTGAATTAGCAGTACCAGATTGATCTCCTACACGAATATGATATCATTCAGTGCATTTGTCCAAATTGTAAGTGTAACATCACAAATGGGGGAAGGGGGGTCTGGGGAAAGGGGGACCACACAATGATAATGCTAGTTGCTCTCATTGATGGGTTGTATGTTGTGCATACATTAGTCGGGGATTGTAGGTTACAAATAGAATATTTGCTGATGCCATCAAGTCCATTTTCTTGTGACCTTGGTTGAATAGCAAAACATTGCTGATGGCGCGAGTATTATGTCCCAATCTCCTCAAATTACTTTTACTATCTCCTGTCATACATCAAATGATCGGAAACTCTGAATTGGTAGGGTTTTGCCAAAAGTCTACCAAAAATGACCTCAGACTGCCCGAATAATGAACCACCTGCTCAAATTATGGTCACAGAGCTGGGTGTACTTTTACATATGAATGTTCAACTAAAGAGTGCCTAGTTTTGGATTGAATTGAATTGAAAAGTTTTGCTTTGACTTCTCCTGTCTGTATTCTTCATGATTTTTCATTGACTTGTTGTTTCTATTTCACCCTCAGTATGAGTGTATAAGTGCTACTAAAGTTGATCAGGTTTAACAGTTAACATGACATGCCTTTTTGACTACTCCAACATACCAAGGGAGGGGGGTGGTTTCCCTCGGAAAACCAACTTCTGCTATAGTTATATGGCCTTGAAATTTGGACCGCTTATTCTTGCCCATAAATGAAGGACAGATTCCAAATTTTGGTCCCTCATGTGGTCTGGTCTGCAAATTACACATATTTGAAATTTGCAGACCGACAATATGGTTTTCCATAGGAACCAATACAAAAAATTTTAATTTGGCGAAAAAGGCTTGGCGATACGAATTTCTGACAAAAAGTGATGTATTGAGGCTGGATTCGTTGCGCTATCAAAATTTGGATTTTTATAAGTCCCAAAATATGGAAAAAATTCGAACTTTACTCCCGTTTTTTAGACCCCCTTGCGCATGAATTTATTCAAATCAGACATTTTCTGAAAGTGCCGATTGAAAGCACTCATTTGAGCCCAAAATGATTAAAAACGGTTGAACAACGTGAAATTAGAGCCAGAAAACTGAAAATTTGGCAAAAAATGATATAACCCCCGGTCAGAAAATGGCCACGTGACACCCGCTGTTATAGATATGACGACCAAATTCGCACCAAAAGCAAGTAAATTTTGTTGAGACATGCAAAAATTTGCGGCCATAGCTTCAGCCGTTTTTTCGCAGTAAAAAATATTAGACTGGAGGGGGTGGAATCACCCCTCCTTTTGTTGTGTTAACCGTTAACAGGGTGTGTGTTCTACGTCATACACATAGCCATGACCTTTCCTGTGCTCAGTATAGGAAGACGGACGAAGATGGCAACCAACGTAATCATTATTCACAAAAGTGTGACCAAAGTAATACTGGCCATGAAAGTTATTGCGGATGATATTAGCTCATCATTACCTTTCATACTAAAAAACTTTATGCCAGCCATTAGCTCTTCATTAATACGTTCTATGTAAATTCTACATGGCTGATTTCTACAACTGCAATCGTCTTGTGTCTCAGAAAAATTTGTTTGTCTGTCTGGGATGGATCACTTACTAGTGCACAACATAGTAACCACCAACATGGCTGACACACTCACATCAAAACATCTACTGCAAAAGTTTTGTGAATGAAGTATTTGCCGTTTGAGTGGCGCACGTCAAGGCTTTAGAGTTGAAATATGACAAGTTTCATGTTGAATGTGTGACTCAGACTAAGTTTCACGGACTTCAGTGAGGTATGTTTGTTTTGAGCTCTGCCATCCTGCTCCATAAACTTTGTTGTGTTCTACGCATGAACTGGCTAAGCAAGTGTGAGCATGAAAAAGAGGTAGCCTGTGATCCAGCCCTACAGTCTTTGAAAAGAATGGCCAAATGGGAGAAAAACATTTTCCACATTAGCAGGAAGTGGAAGTGATGACGAAAAGAATGTTTTTCTGAAGACTGTAGATTTCGTTGTTTCAGCTGCGTCTGTGGTACAGGTCCTTCAGGGTAAAAAAGGGCTGATGGTGAAAGCTTAGTTATGCTGACATGCCTGTTATGTAGTCCCATCATATACTTTGATTTTCTGTTGTAACTGTGGATACTGATCCTGGACTTTGACTCATCCTTTTTTCTTTTTCATGTTCACACCACCGCTTATTTTTTTTATTTTTTTAGTCTGTAAACATAAAAACAAGCCCCCTCCCTTACAAATACAACAATGATTCACCATGCAAAAGACTTCATAAAAGGAATTGTTCAACTAGGTTTCTAGTTCTCTGTTTTATCCAAAGTATTGTCTAGACTAGAAGGATTCGTATAGGGTTAGAAACCATGCAGCGTTATTTGTTGCATGTCTGCCTGATATTTCCTCATCAGGGACGTAATTTATTGGGGGGCAGAGGGGGCTTTAGCCCCCTCAATATTTTACAGTCGCAGGATTTTTCAGTTAAAATTAATGATTTATGCCACTTGATGCTATT
Organism: Scolionema suvaense; assembly: GCA_027575255.1. Lineage (NCBI taxonomy): Eukaryota > Metazoa > Cnidaria > Hydrozoa > Limnomedusae > Olindiidae > Scolionema > Scolionema suvaense. Next base: position 4,886 of record JAOBRC010856448.1, on the reverse strand, counting down.
GATCAGCTGAAAAAACATGTCACATATGTTGTGAAAAACACCTTAGTCAGATGGTTGCTCTAATTTTACCGGATTTTTTTTCGCCACAAGAATACATCAGGACCTGGTGCCCCCCCCCCAATGTTTGAACAGAAATTACGTCCCTGCTCATAATGTACAATGCTACTCTGCAGTGGATGAATGACTTGCCATGGACGAAAGAAACTTGAAAAGGTTGACTCATAAGAACTGACAAGGTCAAAATATTTGCTAGTGCATCTGCCTCTCTTTCTTTAGGGCTTTCTTGACCAGTCGAAGACTGACGAAATGTTAAAGAGTAAAAAGAAACAAGTTCAGGCTGTATCTGAATCACTTATGAAGTCCATGGAACATCTTGACAGTATGGTTAGTAATCTTTTGCACTAAACCTTATCAATTGTGTATGCTGATGTGATACATGTTTCATGTTGCTACTCACATGACATAGAGCCACTGTCTTGGCATAGATTGTGTAGCATTTTTCATTTGCAAGATCCTTATCTGGCGTTTATATTGAAGCATAGTCCTCTGCCCTTTGTAGATAACGATCGAACTGTAGTTTAGAATTAACCTAAGGAACTCAAGCCAACACTTCTGCACAGGCCCCGAAAAATTGGTTACCAAAGAGCTGCTTGACTTCAGTTCTAATGCAGATTCCAGATCAGTCACATGGAGACATATTTCTAGAATTTCTTTTGGCCGGTACGATGCCCTATATACCGTAAAATTTATTACATCTTTTTTAGGTTTGAGGGAGTCGGCTTCCTTTTTTTATTTGTCTATTAGAAGTTCTGTATTATGCATTAGAATGATTTCATTTGAATGTGGATTATTGAAACCTTTAACCCTTTTTTATATGGGGATATACCCCCCCACCACCCAGAAAATCTGTAATATCATTAGAATGGCTTAAGCTCTGAAGTCAAGATTTTTTGACTTTTATTATTTTTTATTAATATACATTTCCTCCAAATTTCAAAACCATTGGGTTAGTGGAAGGGTGTTTATGGACAGTGTTCTGACTGGTACCTGACTGAAACTGACAGCTTAGTCTGCAGAATTAGTATACATGTTTTGTTACAATCTGAATAACTGTGACTTACTGTTAGGAGGCAAAACAAAGAGCTTCATTAATTATTCATGTGTTTGTGAAAAGTACTTGTAGTAAGGTACTCACATGTGCAAGGGGGGCATATATGCCCCCTCCCCCCGTATAAAATAGGTTGGCATAGAGCCCATATGAACTAGGGTTAACCAGAAACCTATTTCGCCTACCATATATATTGGCTTGCAGGTGGTAATTTATGCCCCAAAATGGCCATTTTTAGGGTTTTTACACTTTTTTTAGATCCATTATTCACGTTTTTGTCATTTTTTGTTGCAAAAGTTCAGAGAAAGGGTAGTTATAATAAGGATCATACGCCATATCTGGGAAAACTCTTGTTTGGCTTGGGTGTTGTCAGTTTGCCCCAAAATGGCCATTTATAGGGTGTTTTCAAAATAGTCCTTGATCCTTGCGATCCTTTTCTTTCAACTGTTAATGTGAAACTTTAAAGCAATCGTTGTTACGGTATGTATCACATGTTATTATCTTGAAAAACTCTTGTTTGGTTTACGGGTGGCAATTTGTGCCCAAAAATGGCCATTTTTAGGGTTTTTTCAAGATTGTTTGATGATCCATTTATGAAGTATTTCTTGATCCGTTTATTACTTTTTTTGGAAACTTTTGCTTAAAACTTAATAACACTTGTAAGTATGTGAGGGCCATCGTCACACCTGGGAAAACTGTTGTTCCCCTTGGATGTGCTTTTTTTTGCCAAAAGTGGCCTTTTCTAGGGCTTTTCTAAATATTTTAAACTCTGTTTGATATTGTTTGTAATTTTTGTGACAAAGTGGAGTGCAACGATAGTTATGATGAGGAGTATGCATCACACCTGTGCAAATTTTGTTTGGGTTGGGTATGACTGTTTTTGTCCAAAAGTGGCCTTACTACGGTTTTTTGAAAATTTGATTCGTTCACTACTCTTTTTCATTTTTATGAGAAACTTGAGAAAACGCTTGGTTTGGACATGGCACTTACTGCTTAAAAATAGTTATTTTTCACTTATTTTGGCATGAACCTTCACAGGCATAAGAGTTATGTGTGGTTGGTGTTGGCTGTCAAACGATGTGTGTATAATAACGACTCATGATTACATTTGTGGGAGTCCACTAATTTGGTGACTTGCTGCGCTCCTATCTATACATCTGTCCATCTGCCTCTCTGTCTGTCATTGACATTTCTTCCTACTACTGAATGTATTTTTCTAGATTTACCGCAATGGTAAGAATTTGTATGTGGAAACCCTGGCTTTATGTTGCGTTTTTGGAGAGATTTTGCATAGGAGGCCCTCAATCTCGCCACACTGTCTTTTTGTAGAATTTCATGAAATCTGTTCCTTTCTTTGTCTCTCTCTTTTTTTTTGAAAGAAGTTGCAAGTAGTGGCACCTTTATACATTTAGCTAAAGTGCCTCTTGTATCAAGTGTACTAGGCTCTCTATGATATACAGTGACAGAATTTGTGCCTTTTAGCCATAGTTTTGAAAGTGCTTTTTTTTATTTGTACCTTATTCGTATTAATTAATGGGGGAAAAATCTTGTGATAAAATTGTTGCAATACTTATTTATCGAATTTGGCGCGAGAAATTTATCTCACAAAATTTCTCTAAAATTTTGCATTCTCAAAAATTTATCTCGTCTTTTTTTCAAAAACTGGCTTTCACGAAAATTAGTTTCGAAAATGTTTTTCAAAAGCAGTCATTTGCAAAAGTTTGTACGATGGTTTTTTACTTTTATCATAATTTTGATTGTTCGAAAACTTTACGATCCAGTTGGTTTTGTGATTGAAAGAAATGTCAATGGTTCACATGGACGGCATTTCTGTCTTAAGCCTTTTTGGCATTGACCAATTTGCTTGTGTGATTGTCTCACATGCTTTTGTTCACATGAGTGACACTGAAGAGAAAATTTCGTGTCGTACTCAAGAGATGACAGCAGGTTTACTAGGTCTGAAGACAACGACGCTATACGTTCACATGGGTTGTCTTTATCGTAAAAGGTGGTTGATGGTTTTAGTCGGTTGGTGTTACGACAAACATGCCACCCACGTGAACCAGGCTTTAAGCGCTTTCGACATGGACCAATTTGTTGGTTTCGTTGTTTCACCCGCTTGTCTTCACATCAACAAAAAAATTGTCTGTATGCTAACTTTAATAGATTAACCCTATTTTGCATGAGGAGGGGGGTAAAAATTACCCCCCAAAAGTTTTTTTAAAGTATCAAAAGATTGAGGCAGGCCGAAGGCCTGCCGTTTACGCTCACTGAACCAAATTTATCAATACACATCGTGAACAAATTTCATGCATACAGCTTGCTTACTTCCGGAGATATTCAAATTGTGTGAAAGCCGATTGGAGCAATCCTGCAATTTCCCTATTACAAGTTATAATGGGAAAAAAGTGCCCTTTAGAAGTAGCCTTGCTGTACAAAAACTATTTGCTATCAAGTTACCACATATTATCTTCTAAAAAGTAGTATGCTTATGCTGTCCAACGATGGTTGAAACAACTTCTGGCGTGGTGTGGTTCAGTTTTTCTCGCCGAGTGTAATTTAGCTAAATTTTTGGCGATTTTTGCTAATTTTTGGGAAAAAGTGCTGACGTCAGCAAAAAAAATCGTGCTGACCTGGCAGTTCAAATGAATGATTTTTAGAAACTACTTGTTGGTGGCTATGGGGCTGTGCGCACCAAAATATGAATAAGTTTTACCACCAGTATTCAAAAACCGTTAACTCGAAATATGAATTTCTCTAGCGGAATGTGAATAACTCAAAGAAATATTGCCGTGCGCACTGAACTTCCAGAGAAACATTGTTTATTTCATTCTCAATTGTTCCTCTGTTCAATTGTAGTTTTTTCCCCACCCCATGCAACCAACGTTCATCAAAAAGCCCATGCACAATGGGGTTAAGACATTGCCTATACGACAGCAAAAATAACGTTCGCATGGGCGATAAAATCCTATCAAGGCTCTTCAAAAATAGTGGTTGATCGGATCTCTCCTCAAGTTAAGCAACGAAAATTGGAAAATTTTGGTCCTTATGACAGCAGGTCTTTAAGGTCTGAAGACAACGACACTACACGTTCACATGGATTGTCTTTGTCGTAAGATGTTGCAGATAGTTTTAGTTGCTTGGTTTTATGACAAATATGTCGTACGTGTGAATCGGGGTTAATATTAAATGCCATGTATAAGCAACTTCCATTGAGTGCTGCTGATGTTGGGCATTGGTTTTTACAGGATTTGGATGGCAATTTTGTGGATGCAAGGAAGAAGAGGAAGGCTGTGATCGATAATATCAATGTGAGTTTTTCATGTATTTCCTTTTTTATTGTAGTGATTAGTTTGCAAGAATTAACTCTCCTTAGATCAAGGCTGGTTTCTTTTTCGTGGGTATGTGGGTGGGGGGTTGGGGTTGCAGGTTGGATAGTGAAGAGGGAACGTTTTAGATTCTGCTGCTTTTGTATATCGATTGAGAAAGATTTTTTCCGTCACGAATTGTTTTTGTAACTTTGATTATTGTGGTTCTTACTACTGAACACAATGGTATTAGTTTTAGATAAGCTGTCGTTATGTCCATCCGTCCCTCTGTGCGTCTGCCACGAACGCTTTGTCCCGGATAAAGGCATGTGAAATTGAACATCTGTGAAGGTGAATATCCGTAATTGAAAGAGAATATGACAAAGCCTGACCTTTTTAGAAACTGTTTGTTTATTTTTCTGATGGCAGTTTATGTCTACGAATGGCCATTTTTAGTTTTTTTACCTAAA
>JAOBRC010855337.1:0-16866 GCA_027575255.1 Scolionema suvaense | reverse complement strand
AGGTAACGAATTGCAAAGCCAATCGTCTTCTGTCCGGAATCAATTCCAGCAGCAAGAAAATCATGCATAATCATCGCATTGTATTGCTTAGCAGATGCATCTTTCAGCAACATCTCCCTTGAATATTGTATTAGATGATCAGTCAAGCAATCGCTGTCCCCTGTTCTAAATGCTGTTTTGTGCTCTGAAACTTTACGATCCAAAAGAGGATCTCGGATTTCCATTACGTTGTGCAAAAGCTCATGAGAGCGAAACTGAAAGAACTTGGCAAGGAATGGGAAAAATGCACCAACGTCATAACAAGCAACCATCTGATCAGCGAAGTGAAGAAAGGCAAGAATTTTTCGGTACTCGGAATTTTCCAGCTCGTATCGCTTGCCGAACAGCAAAGTGCCAATCACATTAAGGAACGTAAGACCTGAGAAGAGTTGGAAATATTACAATGCCAGTAGCACCTTCATACGAAAGTACATTCTTCTGGAACCAATGAAAAAGCCTGTAGCAAGAACAGCAATGGGGCTACACAAAATGACTAAAACACAAAGCTTCAACAAAGTAATTGCTTCATGCACTGATTTGATATAGAATGGATAGCAACACAAAAGAAATATAACTGATCAGTTGATGGATTGAGTCCCCCCGTCAATGTATCCATACCAATTAACCCAATTTCTAAAGGGGCTCTGAGAGGAACTCCATAAACTTATTCATCAGATTAACCTAAGTCCTACAGGAAGGGTTCACAGGAATGCTTGTTCAATCAACGTACCAAATGTCTACCCCAATTTCTACTGGAGGGCCTCTGAGAGCTTCCAGTACAAACTTTCGGCACAACTTTAAACAAATGCTCAGATGAAAACTAGGTGACCCTATAGTTCAAATCAGCAAGTGACTCTATCATCAATACTGAGTTCTGTTGCAAAAACAGGTATGAAATGTTTGTGCAAAATGTACAATGACAACCACTTTACTCTCCGCCAGCCACTCTTACCAACCATTACTTTCTTCTTCTCGCTGTTTCCCGCCACAATTCAAACTGCCACCATGAAAGCAAAATCATAAAGCACAGATCACACAAGGCAGTGGGTGGCTTGTAGGGTAACTTATGGAAAACTTTTAAAACGTAATTATGCGTCAGACTGTTAAGTTTGGAGTTGATATTTGGGTTTATCATGGTTATGTATAACAGCTGACATGGAGCTGGGACCGAGTTTTCCTTTAAACACAGAACCAATTCTGGCCAATAAAAATTTTTGGAAAACTCTCCAAATGTTCGCCAAAAATCCCTAAAACGATGACGTCATGAATAATTAACGGCATGGTCATGACTTTTCTGATATAAAACATAAGCTTGTAGTCCATACTATAAAAGTTGCATGTCGGTGGCAGGCAAATAAACCTTCTTAAACCTAGTTTACCTGGCCTTTTTGTAGTTAGACAAAACCTGTAGAAACTGCAAAACTTACAGTTGGAAAGCACTTATTAAGTAAGGGCTTTCTGCAGACATTTCCCCTTATAAACTGTGCTGGTAACTTTTGTGCTTTTTGCTGGAAACCATTTCTGCAATTTGCTAGTCATCAAGAAAAATGGTGTAATCTAGTTCCCAGGGCCTATTTTAGCCCTATGTTACTATTGACTACCGAAAAAAAAAATAAAAGCTTTTCCCACTTGGCACAAAACAACAGAATCCTGACGAAACAACCTGCAAAATGCTGCCCTTCTTCCAGAAATCGAATTCATGCCCTGCTCTCCCAGAACACGCTCTAGAGGTAGATAAAAACGTTTGGAACTAAACTTTTTAGATCACATCAAGGTAGTAGAGAAATAGCTGAAAATCCATCCAAAAAGGAGCAGTTGAGGAAAAAATAACTGAGGAATGGGCACCATTTTCCATCCTAGGAAAAAAATAGCGGTAAAAGCAATTCTCCAGCTTGTCTTAACCCTATTTGGACCGGACTCTGAGCACCCCCTCCTTAGAGGGGCGTGGGGATGGGTGGGGTGGCAAATTAATTCGATTTCCAGTTGCCCATAGCTGGTAAATCTCCCACACCACTGAACTAAGAGTGGAAATATTGAAGACCCATAAAAGATTTTTACAGCTTTCTAGATGATGGTTGTGATCTTTAGACAATAACAGGCATTGGTTCAAATGCCAGATCTGCAAAAAATTATTTTCAAAAGTCAATTGATCTTCACAGATGCTTGGATCTACCGCAGCAAATACTTACCAAGATAATTATTTGGATCAACAGGAGCTCCATGCAACTCTTTTAAAGACCTGTTCAAATGAATACTTTCGGTAGTTACCAGTTGTTGTATCCTATCCATCCCATATCCATAAGTCTTGAAAGATGAATGCGCCAGTTTCCTTAACAACACCCATCTCTGGCCTTCAGACATGCCTAGATCCAGACACCCGCGAGTTACTTGGTTAATAAGGGGGTGATCCTGCATTCGACCAGCAAATACATCACCTTTGGCAATTAGTGCTTCTCTGGCTATATTAATGCTATTTATGACAATAATTCTTTTAAACCCAAAGCTCATACTGAAGATATCACCATAAATTTTCGAAAGGTCATTACAAGCTTGGTAAAAGGGCTTGTGTTTAAGCAAATTTAAATTTCCAATAACAGGCCACGGGAACGGCCCTGGTGGGTAGTGCCTAAGCGATACCACATGTTCTAAGTACTTGAACAGAACATACACTACCAGAAGGAGAATAGCACAAACCACAGCAGTTCCTAGCATACTGATACCTAAAAACATGAACAAAAAATTATACAATACATTAACAGCAACAGAAGAGCGGACTGCAAGGCTACAGAAGCTTCAGCTGCACGAACAACTGTGTCACAAGACGTTTTAGACAACATCAAGACTTTTCAACAGCAAGCAGTGGGAGGCACAGAGCGGCATCGCCTAGCACGAAAAATTAATACCAAGACTTACAATATCCTGACTCACATAGTCCTTTCAATAGGCAAACATTCCATTAATCACTCAAAAGTCCTAGGAACAAGACGTGCAAAGGATGTAGCTCCTTAAGCAGATAGTGACACATTTTCTCAGGTGCACTATCTTACAAACAAATCGTTGACTGCTAATAGGGACTTTACGGAAAGTCACGACAATAACGGCTGCTACCTCAGTCGAACGGTCCTCATCTTCCTCCTTTGTTTACATTACAGGCAGCAGATGATGACGACACAGCTCCCATGTTTTCATCAACTTTGAAAGAGAATGAGCCCTGATGAAACAGTTGAATATAGAGATTGTGGTGAAGGAATCGAAGCAAATGATTGAAGGCGGCTTTGGAATTCGTTTCTTTGCTTATGTTCAATGGTTTGAATGTTTTGAAGTCTGTCGATGGAGATTGAAACATTTGGGCTGGTCACTCGTAAAAATAAATGCTACGATTATGTCTATGGGCCTAAAACAAATAACGCATGGTATTATTCCTATCAATTCTGTTTCTGGAGGTAAGTAGGCGGTACTGTTACTGTTTTCAACATTGGCTGAATGAATGAAAAACACAAGTATTCTCTACATTAGGTTACAGTCGCTCTTGATTTTGATGACAAACTGTGAATGGGGCTGCAACCAACATCATAGATGACGACGACCCCAGCAAGGCAGTTTAACTGGCATGCACATGCGCAATGACCTCAAAAGCTGCAATTCCGATCACAAACACTATTTGACTAATTGTGTTCCACTGAGGAACAAAACCTGCCATTGTTTCTTGCGACGTAAAAGAAGAAGCTTCTAACAATATTTCAAGCTGTAAAACAACGAACACACAAGTGAAATACCAGCATTACCAATTCATGGCAAAAACAAATAGGGAGGACAAAAATGAAAGCATAAGAGATATACACAAGACAAGGCCTATCGTACAATTTGAAGGTAGCGAGAAACGAGAAGCCGAAGGCACAGTTAAGTACAATTTCCTCCGAAATAATATCAAAACGAGCATCATGCATTCAGCTCAAGCACCTTTGTCATGAAACCGTCATGTAAGAGCTAAATAGGAGATATGGAATGTCTAACCAGGCCTCATCAGCATGCCACACACACGCACAAGCAATGCCCTAATGCAGCCTGCAACAAATGTACTCACTCTCAAACAGCATCGAAGTGTCCACGCACATGCAAGCATATTATATATAAATGCAAAAGTAAAAACAAAATGTACACGTATAATTAGTTGATTATAACTTGCACCTTCATCTCCACACGAGTCAGCTTACCAGATGTGTAATAAAATATACATGTACGCAACAGGCTCAACTTAAAAACATACAAACAAGCTGGATCACTTTCCCCTATCAGAGCATCCTTTCCTAAGACAAGCTGCATGAATTAAACAGAAGTAAGGTAACATGGGCACAACCAATCAATAGAGGGTAACTACAAAAAAATTACACTACCGTAATGCCTCGAATAAACGAACCCTCAAATAAGCATCCCCCTCGAATAAGCACCCACCCTAGATGTGAAATTATTGAATAAGTGCCCCCTTTGAATAAGCACCCACCCTTCAAATAAGCACATAAACTTTAATCTTCGGAAACCAGCGGAAATTCAAATTTTCGATAAGAAAATAATTGAAAGGTGATTAAGCAAGAAACGTTGAATAAAGACAACAGTTCGTTCTCGCTTTCATTCCTACTTCTACCCTTTTCATCATAAGAACATGGGGATTTTTTTCTTTTCTAAATTACTGGTAAATCTGTCTTTTAAATAAGAGCCCCCCTTTAATAAACGCCCACTTACTAAGCGCCCGGGCGCTTATTCCAGGCACAATTGTAAATATAAGCAATAGGATTTATGTATACTATATAAATACAGACGGCTCTTGCTTTATGCACCATGATTTTGATATTTTGCCCCAAAAGCATCTGTATCAGATACTGCCTGCTATGTAGCCATGCGTCAATGTAATAAAACTACCACTAAACTGTTCACCTTCATGACAACATTATACAGAGACGGATGTGGTCACTGACTTTTGATCTGGAAGTATGTAGCCAGCATACGGAGTCTCAGTAGCATAGATACTCTACTTTGGAGGTAATTTCCTGAAGAATTCTTGGGTTTTATGCAGCCATGTTTACGCCGAATTTCCACAAGAGCAAATGTGCGAAAAATTTCGCCTCAGAAAAGTGTAATGGGATGCAACTATTTTTTTTGCCGCGACGAACACATGCAGTGCATATTTCAATTACTGTGCATGCGTCAAATCGAAAAAATTTGCTCCTCCCCTCATTTCGTGGCGACTTTCGCTCGCATGGAAATCCACTTTTATTGAGGGCCATTTCTAGCTCCAAATAGAGTTCTTGCCTCATCAAGAGAACAGTTTTGCATCATGTGATATGAAGATTCTACTTCCAGGTCCTCCCAAGCGTGAAATTTTTTGTCGTATACAATAGGCTTTCTAAGTGACAGTCTTGAACTTGTCCTCACCTAATTGACTGTGACTCCCATGTTGTCATTACTATATGTATTTATTTATTTTTCTTTTAATTGATGGAATTAGTATGTTCATGTTTTGTTTTGTTAGTGGATGTAAATAGTTATGGGATGTTGCGTTCTTTTCTGGTGAAAAATAAATGACTTGACTTGACTTGACTTGACTTGGCTGGTTTAACATAGTGATACAGTTCAGTATATTTGTGAAAAATGACCACAGATTACACAGAAAACTCAATTAAATTGAGTATGTACAGGCTGCATGAAACCATGAATACTGATCAGAGTTCCATGTAACATAAAAGGTATCAATTTTTATTAGCGGCTTCTTAAATTCTGTGAGCAATTTTAACATAGAAATTATCTTAAATTGAATCCCACACAGTTGTTAAGCTTTACCTTAGAACACCACCTAAACCTCATCCAGGATGACACTATGTTTCAATTTTTTCCATTCGGATTTCCGGCTCCTTCCGGAAAACTTCTATCTCTGCATATATCATCAGGTAGAGATGCTTAAACAATACTGGTGACCGGAAAATATAACAAAGCATATTTAATTTGATGATGTTTTGGATCATATAGCTCGAATAATGCAGAAGAAGTTTGATGTAAGACTCAGCTGCATGCACTGAATGGTTGAGTTGCAATTGACGTGCAGACAGTACATTTTAAAAACGTTGCAATGCACAGAAAAGGAAGATAAGAAAAGAGATGTAAAATATCACAATCAGCATTCCTATTACGAAAATATACCCCCTGAAATAGGAACACCTAGCACATGCAACCATCATGATTTCTAAGACAATAATTTGTAACGACATACGAATTTCTAGCATAAGTTCAACAGCCTTACTTCAACCATGATGCCAACAGGAATGACTGACCTCGGTTGCCTGAAATATCATTTAATGAGGATCACTGAACGGGATAATCATTTCATGACCATGCAAGCGACAGCCTTCAATATAATGGATTGAACATAGATCTTCCAAATCGACTGGTTAAAAATGATTGACCACCACCCAGACCACCGACTCAGGGACAATTTAGCAGCCTTTCCTACCAATACAGTAGATACAAGTACAATATGCTGAATTTCTGAATCTTTCAATCCATAGTTATAAAAACTAGGTCCAATTCCTATCCAATTTGCCATCTAAATTTTTCAAATTGTGGACTTTGAGATCGTTTTAAAGGAAAACTATGTATTTCCTTGGTGCGTAGATTTGTTGAGACTGTATTACTTTTGAGTTTTTTCTAAAATCAAGCAGAACCAGGTCCTTTAGTTTTCACATCTATGTTACTTAAAACTCTGCAGAGCTACAACTGAGAAGAACACAAAGTACAATTTTATGAGTTGAGTAAAACAGATTTCATTTTTCATTGCTTAAGTATCACTTGAACACAGAACATTTGAATTTAATGAATCATGCGTCACCAGAACATACAATTTTGCATCTCTCACAAATACAGAAAATCTCACCAAATCAAAGAATAAACTACAATCAGCATTTCTAGTTAGCAATCTCTTTTGTTCTAACATTAAGTTTCAAACACATTCGAAATAGCATTCACCTTTCTTCGAAGACCCCCTTTTTGACGCATAATGACACATACAATGATTTGTTAGAGTACCCTGGAGATGTGATTTATTGTATAACAGTTCGTGTACCTCTGAAAAGTCCAGGGGTAGGATTGAAACTGTGAAAAGGTGCATTAAAAGAAAATCTGTTGCGCACCTTTTCATCAAAACAAATGCAGTAAATTCATTGAGGGATGGCCTTGCGCGTTATGGAGGACGATTCTGGAACATCTGATTTGTCCCAACGCAAGAGAAGCAAGAATTAAAGGATCATCATTTTTCAGGCTGGAAGCAACCAATTTAATCTATTAGCATGCTCACTTGAACAAGTCAATAAATCAAATGCGCTGATCGTGAACAACGCGTCAGGAAGCAATAGACTTGCCATGAAATAGTTATGTTCAATAAATTCATTGTTAAGGAAGCAAAGGGATAGATCACCTAAAAAGAAACTGAGTAATCGCAAAGGCTCTCTTGGCGAAGAAGATGATCCACTGACAATAACACAACCTTGTTCTGTATCGGCACATGGTACTATAACACAAATACCAGACTAAACATAATAACAACAGAACAGAACATGGCATTTATAGTCAGTGTACCTAATTATTACACAGGGTCGTATGTTCCTAATGATTACGCAGGCCCATATATTAACTCTCAGTCAAGCCAAGACAAACAATCCAGGCACTGAATAATAGTAAGGCACCTTGACATGGTTCTTCTTTTCTTCAGCGTGCTAAGTCTTGCTGAATTTGACCTACCTTGAACCGCTGGACATCAACTTTTCAGTACGGCACGGGAACTTGTTCTTTCTCAGTGCGCTGCTGGACTCAAGAAGACCTGTGGAGCTTTTTCACAGATTGGAAGTATTCGCACGGTTCCCCGTCATGGAATTTCCACATAAATGAATGGCTCCCTTCCTAAAACGCCGCACGTAATGGTTAGGAATCATTTGATATCGGCTGTCCATAATGATTACGCGCAAGTAACCAATACATATTTAAGGTGCGTAATCATTAGGAACCATAACCCTAATGATTACGCAAGTGAGCAGAACCATTGTTATATGCGATATCCAGACGGTTCTCCTGGGTGTAACCTTCGCGTATGCTTATGCAAAGAAAATTTAGTCATGATCCAGAGCTTTTAGAGAGCTTGATACCAAAAAGTGAGAACTGCGTAATCATTAGGAAAACATGCATAATTGTTAGGGATTTTCGTTCCTAATCGTTACGCAAAATCAAATGTTATTTTCTATGAATTTAAACAATGATAGCGTATATCACCATGGCAGCCAAATGGATATCGATGTGATGTTTTCAAAGTTTCTGAAAAGTGCGTAATCATTAGGAACACTGACTATAGTGTTTATTTCACACCAGAAAGTCTGGAGGCTAACATGTTGATCTTTTGTGATGATGTCATGGGAGTTCATTGCTAAGCATTGTCATTCCATTAGTAACACATTAACTTATGGTATTGTTTCAAATAGATGTTTCACATATTACTCAGCTTTGCAAGAACTAAATATCGAGTATTTTGCCATCGAATTTGAGCTAATCTAGGGCCAAATATTTCGAGAACTACACAAGTTTTTGTTGTGAAATGTAATGAATTACCGAGCTATATCATGTACTAAAATTTCATTTTTGACCATTGTTCCCATTCAACTAAAATGCAGACAGGACATGAAAAGGCTACCAATTAGAAGCAACGTTTTATAAGCAACAAGAAGCTCAAATCTTTCAAAAAGATTAGCAACAGCTAAGCAGCAGCTCAGCTTGTAGCAATGCAAAAGAAGAATATTTTGCTAATAATCATCACTTCCTTCTTTTATTCCCTTTTGCAGAAAACTGTAAAACCAACTAACACAAGCAGAATTGCATCAAGTAAGAAACTTGACCAGAGAAAAAATACATCTCACACTAAAATTTCGACATAGCCTCCTCTATGGTCCACGAACACAGCTAATCAACAATCAAGCCTAGGCAAAAGTTAAGCAACATTGAGCCTCAGACATAAAATTGCTTTGCTTATAAAAAAAAGCGAGCACGGATTCCATGTGAACAAGTTGGAGCCTAGGAAGATTTGAGAAAAGCTGCTGTCAGAGGTTTTACACAGTCAATAAATAAGTCAAGTATTCAAGCACCAAAACTTAACATAAACGAGCTTAAAATAATGCATAGTTGCTTCATGACAAATGAAAGAGTCATGTTAGCACTTTCAAATGCACAAAATCTTCCGTAGTGTACCAGCAACTGCCTAAATACAAAACACGTGGCTAGAGGTGCAAAGATGCATGCCATTGATATGATGGTGCAAAACCGGTAGTGATATAAAACTGATGCCTCGATAGGCAAAAACGTAGTTTAGAACCTGCAATGTCTAGCAGGACTAAGATTGGGGATGCATTCAGCTGAGCATTCACATAAGTAACATCTTTACTCAACCTGTTGCACTGTCTTTAAGCTTCCTAAGTCAATTACAAAGCGAAACAGGAGCACAGGCTTCCGCTTTCAAGAAACAAGAAAACTTTCTAGCCGAACATAATGGCATGATCCACAAACACCAACCAGACAGTCAAGGTACATTACATTCGTTTCAACCTTTTGCTGCTTCAAACATTGACAAAGCTTGTGGACATTTATTGTTTCAACACCTCTTTCAAATTTGAATTCATTTGAAGTGATTTGATTATTGAGCACACAAGTTATGTAATAAAATTCTTTAGTGACAGGGTATGTGAGCGAAGAATAAACTAAAAATTAAACTTCTTTCTACAGAGAAACACTTCTTTATGTGGAGTGTTTCTCCGAAGAAGTTTAATTTTTAGTTTAAGGTATGCAATAGTTTCATTGATATCAAGCAATTTCTACTAACGTCATAAGCAAGTGATTTCGATTGAATCCTCGAACTTAGAAACAATGCCTCATTAACAATGATTCTGACAACAACTTCTGAAAATGGATAATGATGAGTCGATTGGTGTTTGGGAGAATGGTTTTCACAAAACAAATGTCATCACAAGCCTTTCTACAAGTTGAAGCGTCGTTCCGTCGTCATAACCGAGTAGGTGACAGACCTGTCTTCTTGCGTAGAATCACAGGGTTACGTGAAAAAGCATTTTCTAATCAACACAGTCAAACTTACATTGTTGACTTTAACCCTTTTTTGTCACAGGAGCTTATGATCGACCCTTTTGGTCTTACGGTGAGAGAGTTCATTTTAAAGATTCGCTTGCGCAGAGCCCCTGGCGTGAATCAACAAGGTTCTCAAGACAAATCTTGGATAGATATGAGACGACAGTGAAACAACGATACAGTCAACAGAAATATGCTACTTCAATATCATACACAGGTACTTACGGAATTTAAAACTCATACTCACATCCTAATATGCAAAAGACATTCTATACTTAGCCCAAATCATAGGCTAGAAGTCTGTTCTTGTGAAGTCACCCAGGCAGGATGTGCCGTACAATGTGGAAAGTGATATTATGTAATTAAAGCAGTCTGAAGAACAGACTAGGAGCTTTTGGCAAGCAGGTACTTTTGACGCGCTTATAATTTCCTTTAGCGCACGATGAAATTTCGACGTGCAGATGGGTAGAGCTTAGCAGTGAGCAGTGCCATAAACTCCTAGTCGTCCCCTCGGCGTTTTGAGTTGATGTGCATTAACTTCACGATTCCTTTACACTAGGGATGACTTTTCTAGTCTACCCAAATCACAATTTAACCCTTTCACTCCTGAGCGACTGCCTGCGCTCGCTCTATTCAAATACATTTTTTTCACAGTGAACCATGTTTTTCTCCTCAGTTCTTTAGTGCAATGGAGAATAGATAAATTCAGTGAACTGACTTCGAAAACCGGAACTCAACAGCTTATACAGATCTCGAGTTATGGCCAAACATATCTTGGTGAAATTGGTGTCCTGATCTAGTGTGTCGAGTGGTGATGATTGCTCTCATCAAAAATTAAATTCTTCACATGATATGCATGAAATACTTGACATTACTTGATTGTGTTACTGTGGAGGTCATTTCATTTCTTCAGTCATTTCTAAGCATTTTCTCAATTATTTTCAGGCACTTGCTTTGACAATAGGACTAAGCTAAAGTCGCGCTCTGGGATGGGGTCACAAACCCCTGAAATGGCCTTAATTATTGAAGCTAACCAAAGTGAAGATCAAAATAGTGTGTACCACTTGGTGTTACTCTTTTTTAGTTACTTTTGGTGAATAAGATATTTTGTGCTCTTCCTTTTACTTCAGAATCAATGACAATTTTTGTCAATCAGGGGGTTATGTCCTGTTTTTCAAGCTATGGTTTTTCATTGTCTTTGGAATTTTGTGTAGAAGTTCATAAGCCTTGTTTCTAAATATTCGAAAGGATTTCAATGCTATAAGATCATTTTTCACCCTCGTTGAAACACAATTTTGTCATTTTTTCTATTTTTGAATATGAATAATTATGACATCATTACCACCTAGATACAATATTTTTTAAAATATTTTAAATATTTTTTGAAAGTACTACATCACATCTGAAAAGGGTGCAAATATCAGCTCCATAGGATACATACTTTTTGTGTGAGGGTGGCTTTGTTTGGCTCAGGGAATATAGTGCGGAGTTGTACGAGAGAAAAAGGTTTAACATAAGCTTTCTTGCAGACATCTATTGCATAGCAAAAAGCAATTATCAAACAACCAAAGATGTTCTTTGCTTTTCAGCCAACCGCAGGCAAATCTGGTTAAGGTCCAGTCAGTTACCTCAAGTTGAAGGAAACCTATACAAAACACTGAATTCATTCATAATAGCTACTTTCTGATCAACCACCCTTAAACACGAGATGCGAGAAATTCCAAAACCACTACAACACAAAAATTATAACCACGCATATATTACTAAATGCAGTAAACACTCACACCATAAACAATAGATCTAATAATATCAGGATCAGCTATTGCTGTGTAAAAAATGAACGTGAGTAACAGCTTAAATAAGACTATTAATCTTAAAAAATTGCATTCACATAGTCGTAACAAAGAAATACAATTTAACAAAAAAAAAACTCCTCCCAAACAGCAGGCTGTTATTCTTAGCTATTTACAATAAACACGCAGGGACAGCAAAAATTTCCATGGTTAAGACAACAGTATTATCAATATCCTCACAACAAAGCAGGACACTAGCGATCCTCGAAAACAACTTTCCGGGGTGTGAACTTTATATGGCATTGAATTGGTCTGAGTAAAAAGCCAGCATTTGGAATCAACAGAGGAAGGTCTGCACCTTCTCTTGTTTCAAATTTAAAATCAACTATTAAACGACCAAGTAGCAAAAATAGTTCTGCCTTGGCTAAACTCTCACCAATGCAATTTCTTCGGCCAACACCAAAAGGAATGTAGCTCATCTGTGACCCAGGTCTGAACATTCCGTCTTTATCTAGCCACCGAAATGGATCAAATTTGTCAGGATCATCCCATGATCGTGGATCATGATGAATGGCCCATAAGTTGAAATAAAATATTGTGCCCTTAGCAACATTCATACCCGCTATAGTGGTATCTTCATGAGTTTTGTGACCTATGCCGATTGGTGCAACCGTGCAAAGTCGCAGCGATTCATGAAGCACTGCTTCCAACAGATGCAATCTGGATCTATCTTTCAAAGTTGGGTATACATCCTCTCCCAGTTCATTTTGAAGTTCTTCAAATAGTTGGTTCTGAATGTCAGGATTGTGAATCAAGTATCTGATGGCAAAGCCAAGAGTGTACAGTCCAGTTTCAGTTCCTCCGATTATAAAATCGTGGATAATCATAGCAAGGCTATCCTCGTCTATATACTCAGAAGCATCGTTTCCAGCTTCCTCCATATCTTTGGCATACTTGATTAGGTGGTCTGTCAAGTCATTAACAGCATCAGGATTAAATTGAGTTATGTGTTCTTTGACTTTCCTATCCAATATAGGATCCCGAAGGATCAAGGAATGCCTGGCAAGACGCATTGTTTTTGTGGAGAAGAACTTTCCCAAAAATGGAAAGTACATTGTAATATCATAACGACCAAATAGGTCGTTTGTATACAGTTCATATTCCATCAGATCACGAAACTCATTATCATTGTAGTCATATCTCTTCCCAAACAAAAGCGTTCCAATTACATTCAAAAATGCCAATCCTAAAGAATACAGAAGATTAAATGCACCAATAGCTGCAGGTAATACCTCACACAAGTGAAACTAAGCGCACTGATCAGACAACAAAAGACAAAAAGCAGCAGCCAAAAAGAGGAGCAACTCACTCCTAACAGGACTAGTGTTGTGCCGATGGAAAGGCCATACATGGAACTCACTAAATTTGTTTTCCTCATTAACTCACTACGATATTATTAACATTCTGGAAGGATAGGTTGAGATATCGGCAAATGCCTAATGACCACAAAAGCAAGAATATAAATCTTTACCAGAGGAGAACAATTATCATTCTCTTTTCAAAGTTTTTGAGCATGATTTCAGACATTAACACAAACAACCATGGCTTTTCAGGGGAGGGGGTAGAGAACTGAATCCACAGGTTTGGTTTGCTCAATAAACATAGCAGGGCACATTTAAAATCCTCATCCCACCCACTTGCCTGACATCAGCATTACCCTGCAATGAACCATTTTATATTAATTCACCACATTCTTGTGAGCAATTTATCAGGTGCCAACATTTACAAAATCCTATTAGAGAAGCAGGAGTTCATCAGAGACAAAAACCCATTGCTCTACAAAATTGCTAGGACAGGTGACATAGAAGGTAAGGAAAAGCACTTGTGGAGGAAACAATTGTGAGCTAACAAATTTAATGATGCAATAAGATGTAAATTAAACTACACAAAATTTTAGTAACACTGCTATACTTTCATGCTTGTAGAAAGCTTGGATCTACAGGCACAATCTCCCCTCCGCCACTCCACTGGGGTAAAAAAAAGAATAATGCTGGTCTGCTGCAGTGCTGTTTTCTGCTCACTATAGGGAGAGGGGGCATGTTACGAAACACATTGTCATCGGCACATGTCAGTTCTGGTAATCTGCATGTGTGTATAATTACATGCATAAAAAATCAATGGATGGCAAATAGTTCACTGATGCAAAGACCCTACACAATGCTCTAAATTGTGAGGCTTGCGAACAAAGATTAAAGGAAGGGTAATGTCAAAAATGAGATTTTGGTACGTGACAGAGTGCATGAAAACATGACACTTGGTGGTTATCTCATGGCAAAAGCTTGAGTAGTTTTGGAGATATTGAGCCTCAAAGCTTAGTAGCTACCATGTTGATTTTGATGATGCCATCGGTGTACCGTTGCTAAGCATTACAACGTCCTCAGTACCTCATAGCCTATTCTTAGATTACATATTTTCTTAAACAGATCTTTGACATATTATCCAGCTTTGTGATAAAATGAAAGAAAAAATGCTCTAAAGCTATTCAATAGTGAGTATTTTGGAAGCAAAGTTTGGATAACTTGAGTGGTGCACAAGTGACCTCATGCATAATTAAAGGCAAGATGCTAGCTACTGAACTTTGAGGCATGATATCTCCAAAACTATGCAAGCTTTTGCCGTGAAATAAAAACTAAATATCACGTTTTGGTATGCTCTAACTAGTTAGGTATCCACTACCAAAATTTCATATTTGACGTTACCCTTCCTTTAAGTCATTATTGAACTTTAAAATCCACTCACAGGACAATAAGAAAAAATAAGTGGAATGCTTAAAGAAGACCAAAGCCAGTGTTTTATCCACGCACTTCTGGCGAGCCATTCGGGGCTCGTGAAACTCAATCTCAATTGAGCTACGAAACTCAATCTTTCAAAGCTAATTTTTCCCGATGCACGAAGTCTGCAGAAAATGTGAAGCGACAAGCTACTTGACTCCAGTTTCAACTTAGAGAAAACAACTAGCCTTTGTTGGCCATATTTGCTACAGCAAGTAAGTTCAGATAACACCAGAAACATGCATTGGCGAAGCTGATAAGTAAATGCCTCCGGATAGGTCGAACTTGAGTTAGTTCACGCAAAGCACATTGAAGCACAATTCTAAGAACATTGTCTAGATTTCCTGCTAACCTTTTTAAGTGTCAGTAATACGGGCATGGTAAGTGTTCCACTCCAGTCCAAAAACCTCAATCTTAGGCCACGGAAAGTTGAAGTTTCCGTATGCGTAGACGCGCGCATCAACTTTATGGAAAAGCATTTGTTCTATTTGTGCAGCTGGCAGCGCATCTCCGCAATTTATTTTCATAGTATTCCTGAACTGTGTCTAAAAAGCAAGCAACTTCTGTAACCACTGTTTCTCGCTGTGTTTACGAACATCAAACGCTCAGTTTTGTTGAGTAAATCCTGCTCCTCACCATTCACAGAAGATGTTGAAGTATCATATAGAGTGGAGAATAGTTTCAAAAAGCAAGTTGTAAAAAAGTTGTGTGCCGTGCGAAAAAAGAAGCCTGTGATTGTTAAAAAGTTGTTCATGAATTTTAGGAGAATGCTTCGTGGCTCAGATCAAACGAGACGTAAAGCGAGACTCCAGAGACTCTGTAACACTGCAAACATAAAAAATAAATTGCCACGCGCATCTTGTATTTAAAGACAGATAAATTGCCGTCCACATTACCAAATAAGCCATTTTACGCATACCGAAACTTCAATTTTCTGTGGCCTTATAGTTAGAGCAGCCCGAGACCAAAGCCCTTGTATAAACCTCAGACAATAAGGGCCATGCTTTCTGCTAAACACTGGTTTTATGTTGCTAGTCCTATTCTGTGACTTAAATAGATCCTTACAGCTTAAGTTGGTTTTGCCAAGTGTCAATGTACGGAGAGCACCAGAGAAAACACTGTTCCGTTCAGGGTTTTCAATCAACCCTGATAGTACATTTCTACACTGAGTTGTAATGCAAAGGAATGCCAAAGAGACATAAACTCACATGCAAAAGCATATTAGTGAGGTTGCGAAATGCCAAAGTCTATGACACAAACGCTGTTGGTAGGCAGCTGCCAAGTCTAGGGAAAGCCCAACCAGATGGTTCCCTGCGGGCCGACTTACGTTGTCCTTGATCTGCGATGCTAAATTTCAAAATTAGCGTCGTAGATTTTATGCACTGGATTGACTTCAAAATTAAAACAAAACTAGATTTCGAACGACTCTCTGTTCGAAAACTATAAGCCACCATATTCGAACTGTGTCGTCAGATTCTAAAAGTAAACAAACTGCGTCGTAGAGTTTTTCGCAGCCACTTTTCATCTATGACGCGAACGTTAGCTATTCGAACACTGAAAAATAGCGTTCGCGTCATAGATTTTAATTTCGCAACCTCACTATTATAAACCTGAGGCTGTGACGCAACCTGGAGTAAAACGAACTTAATTATGATCTTTCTCCCTTATAAATAGAGTAAAAGCACTGTCAATGACACAGCAGGCATGCACCAAATATAGATAAACAAATGACAAAATAAGCCACTAAAACATGAAATTGGCAATCAGATGGACAATAGGGAGGAGTACAACTTACCTAGCATCTCTTCTGGATCCAGTGGTTGGCCATACATCGCATGTATGATCCTATTTACATGCAGGCTTTCCTCAGATATCAACTTCTCAATTCGATCCATGCCATACCCATACGTTTTCAATGAAGAATGAACAAGTTTTCTTAGCACTCTCCATCTTTTGCCTTCGGACATGGCTAGATCTTTGAAACCCCTTGAAACGATCTCGACCATCGGATTAGATTGTGCACGACCAGAGAATATATC
>JAOBRC010854226.1:0-16867 GCA_027575255.1 Scolionema suvaense | reverse complement strand
CGGCTACTTTGTCTAAAACAAATGCCACCTGCCAGACCACCTGCAAATGGTTTGTTTTCAAACTGCACTAAAATGTTTCATATATAATAGTCAATATGTGTGCCAAGTTTCATGACCATAGCTACTGCCAGTCCAGAGAAATACAGGGGGGGGGGCACAATGTGCCCGCCCCATTCCTGAGGAGCCCCCAAAAGCCCAGTGCAAATAGGGTTAAGAGTAAGCAAAAACTCAAGGTTGGTGATAAATGCAATATGTCCGCAATAATTCCTATGCAGCTACATTGGGCAAACCAGCCACACAGCTATATATAGAGGTGGCCTAATCACAAAATGGAAAATTACACCAAAAATACATTCAGCAAACAGTTCACGTTCCTTAGAAACTCCGAAACTTTGTGGAAGGATAGCGTTGTTTTAAAGGGTGACAAAGGACAAGGTGTTTAAGTTTTGAGTTGGAATGACTATGAATTATCTCTTAACAAACTGTTTGCTAATTGAAAAGGTTCAAACAAGGAAACTTCTTTGGTCCAAAGTTGTCGACTGTAAAGTTCAGTTGTTTGTGATTTGAATCGCTAGACTTTGCTAAGACACTATTGAAATTACTTGGTTTGATTAGTACAAGTGCATCATCTATTTAGTGCATGTAACAAAACATTGTGCCATCAGATATTATTAATATTATTTGCTAGTACTGGTCCTAACACAGATTCCATTCAGACTCTGTCTGTTTGTTCACACAGAAGTCCGTGTGCAGAAAATGTTGTTTTTGACAGACATTCTTGATAAGCTTTTATAAAGCAGAATTTCCACTTCTGGGAATGTTGAAAGAAATGGAACTATTTTTGTCGCCACGACGAACATGCAATAGGCTTAAGCTTGTTCTTTTGATCTTGCAGCTAATTTAGAGTGCAAAGGCCGTAGAATTCTGTCATCTAGCTCACATTACCAAAAAATGTCTCGGGAAACTAGACACAAGGGGTTCAACACATTCAAGAAAAATTTAGGAGCGATCTCAATGCAAAGAGTTTCTGGTGAAAAGTCTGAAAACGTCCATTTTCTGCCTTGAAAAAGCCTCTCTAGCCAAATATCTTGTCCAGGATTGAAGATTACAGTGATACACTAACCAGGCAGGGCGGGATTTTCAACCCATTTTGCGCCCAGCCCAGATTGAAAATCTTGATGCAATCTGTATTTCAGAAATGATCAAATCGGATGAAAATAGCTCTTCGAATACCATGAATCTGTTCAACGAATGAACTGGTTCACATATCACTCTTCAAAACAACTGATCAAAACATGCGATGATTTAATGAAACAGTGTTTCAAAAGAAATCAAGAAGCTCCAATTGGTGGTATACAGAAATGACTGACTTAAAAGTTATAACAAAACAATTATACAATCCTCCAAGATAAGAGAATGATAGTGATCCATCCTTCTTTGATTAGCTCAAGAACAGCGTGACTTCATTTTAACCTTTGTGTACCAGTGATAGAACGTTCTCATCTTCAGAATGAGCACTCCTCGTTTGGATTACCCTTTAAAAGCTGTTGTCAACTCTCGCACCAGGCCTCATTTTAGACAGACTTTAATTCAGTTTCATCAAAGTTTTCTATATTCCCGCTATGAATTAAGAATCGCACCGAAAAACATATATCTTTCTTTGGCCAAATATATGCAGCAGACGGTAATAAGAAGAAGAGATCGCTTTTGGTGCATTAAATCATAGAAGCAGTACTTCTATCCAGCACTGTCCCTATGTCCCAATGTCCCACCCGGTACAATGTTTGACATAGTAGCGGGTCGGTGTGGCAATTAGAGAGTGGTTAGTACTACTACTTGCTAGTCAGAGAATAACCTCAATCAATGTTCAATATCCTCGCTTAGCTCTCAACTGTGAGTGTAGTAGTCGATAGATTCCAACACATTCACAAGCTAACTGTCAGAGATGGACTTCTCTCCAATGGAAGACCACACGAGATAATGGGCCGAATACCAAGTACCGGTAGCTCAGTGGTTAGAACGAATCGGCTAGACACCGTAGGTCGTGTGTTCGAGTCCCACCTGGTACAATGTTTGACATAGTGGCGGGTCCTCGTGGCAATTGGCAACTGATTAGTACTACTACTTACTAGTCAGAGAATAACCTCAATCAATGCTCCTAAATTAGTTTAATGGTTGCATGACATCAAGCTATCTGAAAGTAGTTTGTAGTTATCGAACCCTTCAAAGCATCTCAATGTTTCTCAAAGCAGAAAAGTATATGGCCTACATTTCTAGCGTTCCTGCCCCTCCAGAACGTTTTCAGGGAGTTTGCACTACTTAATACAGAAAGATACTCAGCCAGATTTTTTCATGGCTTGCAATGCCTGACTTTTTGTTTTGCTGTTCTTCGTTTGTTGGTTTTTATTAGTATGATGTGAGGATAATGACTCTTTTAACTTCTAAACCATTGAACTACGTTTTTCTGCAAAACTTTTTAAAAATGTTTCATTTTCACAAAAAAAATCTGAAGACTTATGGGCTGTCATCCAACTGGAACTATTTACCTCGAAGACGGGTACACAGTTTGAAGGTATATCAGTCCCGTTAAGTCTTTTTTTCTGGTTGAAATGATTATAACCTAGCACAGAACAACGACAATGTATGATTGCTAATATATTGAAGCTCAACCTATGAAAGTCTTGAATGCCTGGTTTTGATGAAAAAAACATGCGTCTCATGCACGAGTGACATGCTATCACAAGATTTTTCCTGTCAAGATGCACACCAAATAATGTTAGACAAAGAAAGTCAAGAAGCGCCATTAACAAACTCCTAGTATTTGCAAGGAATTGTAGAATATACCACTTAAGTTTGCACACACTGAATCGACAGATGTGATCTACAGATATTAGTTCTCGTGCTTTCGTTGCTTTTTTCCAATACTTTTATTTCAAACAACACCGTCGCTAAAACTTTACTGAAAATAAATAACTCTACGTGAATAAAAAGGACAGCAACCAGCAACATACAATGGCAATAGTTAAAACAAAGACCCCCCGTTGAAAGTGATAATCAGAGCGACAAAAGAGGCGACAAAATAATAATTTACTACTGGGGGGAACGGAAAGTATTCCTGATTTTTTTACTGCAATCTTTTGGATTCTATAATAAACCTCGTTGAGGCTAATAGGAGATGTTTATTTTGATCAAATTTCAACAAAGGGTATGTGAATGACCAGATATGCCTCCTCGAATCCTTTA
The DNA here is from genome assembly GCA_027575255.1 of Scolionema suvaense. Classification (NCBI taxonomy): domain Eukaryota; kingdom Metazoa; phylum Cnidaria; class Hydrozoa; order Limnomedusae; family Olindiidae; genus Scolionema; species Scolionema suvaense. The sequence continues at coordinate 13,624 of JAOBRC010854226.1, read as the reverse complement.
CGTTTGAGTTGTCAGTGGCAAACTGTGTTGATGCCTCAATAAAAAAAATAAAGCGTAAACATGAACGACATGGTCACCCAAATCCTAATTACATGTTTGTGGCTGGAGGATGCTCAATCCGTCAGCGTGAAGCGACTCTAAGGTGAATGACGTGATATGCCATGCGGCATCTGATTGGTGGATACGAAAATGCGCAAAATTTGTGCATTGCTGCAATCAAGAGTTTGTAAGAGGATCTTTTCGACCCGGAGGTATGATTTACTGATCGGCATCAAGATAGTAATTGGTACCTAGGCTATCCTGACAGGGGACTGGTGTAGTCGCACTTTTATGTTAAAAGGAGTACATATGAAGACGTTAGCTAGCTACATACTAGGTCACTTTCGAATTACGAGTTTCTTCAATAACCGTGCTAGCTGGTTTTTTTTGAAAACGACGTTAGGAGTGTGGAAAACAGCTGCTGGAGACGAAGCAGTTTCGTGCTGATGTTGGTGTGCTATTACCCCGCAAATAGGCGCACCCCACTTAAAGGCGCATGCGCCTAAATCCGGGATCAAGGCGCATGCGCCTATAAGCCGTCGAAATGGCCGTGAGTTTTGGGTATTTTTGAGGCAATAGGGGCTGTACGCAAATAGACATCATTACTGTCCTGTTGCGTGAAGTCCCCAGCAAAACACAAAAAGAAAACTACAATAGTACTCAGTGTCTTCATTTCGCTCTTTTTAAGTAGTCTTTCACATTTGTACTGTCTCTGTCATACATTTGGGTCCCTAGTTGTAGATGTGTAGGTCAAAAGACGAAAAGACCTGTAAATCTGGACCTACGTATTATGTGGTTTTTATACCCTTCCCACGTCTTGCTGATCGTCTATATTCTCTTCAAAATAGGCTGATGAATAAAGGCGCATGCGCTTTTACCCGTCGTTTTTCCGAAGTAAAAATATCCTCTTTTTTTAATTGGCCTGGTTATAGGCGCTGCGCCTATATGCGGGGTAACAGGGTACCTGTAAGTTAGACTACAACGATAAAATTTGAACACTAGAGAAGCGCATGCTTACTACCGAGAAAGTTCTCACGACAGATAAATCACTTAGTTTCTTCACTGGCTTTAAACTATGCGTCTTTTATGGCTGTATTTGAATATTTGAAACCGGTCTTAGGGAACGTTTGCTACTGGGAGGTTCCGAATCCTGTTTAATACTTCTCCATCATGAAGATATGAAGCTCTGCCATTTATGTCCCGGGTAGAGTAGTAGGCCTCGCTAGACGCGCCTCGTATGCAGTTCAGGATACCAGGCCGTGGAATAAGTGCAAAAAATGAGCCAAATTGTTCGCATTGTGATAAAAGCATGAAACTTCGCGCAGATGATCTTCAGGGCATACTAAGTAAATTTCGATTTGGAAGCAATCACAAAAATTATGGGCGACATCACTATTACGTCATAAAAATCATACGATAGGTAGTGTATATGCATGCCCTGGGAATGCTTTGTTATACCATTAAATCAACTTTAAGACGATGTTTGTCATACCTTCTATCATTCAAGCACCGTGAAATATTGTAGGCAGATGCTTCTATTTATTTAGCTTATACTAATTGATGAAATTAGGAGGCGTGAGAGCATGGCATAATTTACTGACCAGAAATCGTAATAGCTCTAACAAGCCTGCAAAATACCTTGAGTACAAAAAGAGATGTGTGGAGGCTTTTGGATTGGTTGGGACAATTTTATGTGCGAATTTACACTGCATTTGCACTGTGGGACACTATTGTTTTTCTGTTTTTGCGTTCGTTTTACCAACGATCTTTATTAAATAAGACGCTCTGTTGGACGAGCTTCACATAATCACCGATCTACGCAACAAAGTCAACTAAATCAACCCCAGAGCAAAATAATTGACTTTGGACTTGATTACAGTATGAGTGATTTCTCTTCAGTTGGATCTGATTTTTAACTTGAGTGAGGAAAAAGTTCTTATCATCAAGAGCACTTTCTCAGGTGGAACCGAAATAGCCGTAATGACACTTGATTTCCACTCCCCATTTCTCGCCCGTTACGTGGTCTTCAATTACAGCATATAACGATGCACAAATAACAGATGGATTCCGATAACGCTTAACACCCAGTGTACGTTCTCTTGCAACGTTCTCCAAAACTCATAATAGTGGGTGCGAGCGTCTCAGCAACTCACATGCTGCTGTTTGCTCAAAGTTTCCTTTGTGTATTACCATATCAGGAAGCTTGAGTTGTGGAGAAGATAGAATCTGGGTACAGGTTATTGATAACTCATTCATTATTAGATCACCAGAATACAAATGACTGGTGGAAGCAATAATTTCAACATGATTGGCAACATTATGAAAGCCTTGATCTTTCAAAGATAAAATATACGGCTCAAAAATACATGCTTCTCATTGCTCTGGCCATGGTGGGGTGTGTCCCAGCAGCAGAAACAACTCATATAGTTGCGTACAGGTTCCTTCATAGTGTTGGCAGACGTATGAAAATTAGAATTTGATATCCTCTTCTCTCGCTCTCTCTCCACCATTGTGGAGATAGAGCCTGGCCTATGGAGTTAAGTTAAATCAAATTTCTCTCTTGAACTAATAACAACATCCTGGAAACATAGCAATCAATCATAGATTTGGAGAATTCTTGAAAGATATCATAACTATCATTGAGTGGCGAATCAACAGGTGAAGGCAACAAGGGCTCATAGACAGGTAAACTGAATTCAGATACTTCAACAGATTCACACAAACAGTATCATGGACGTCTATCACATCACTGGATGTAATATCATGGGCAGCACAAATAAAGCTACTGCCAGATGCAGCATTCTGAAGAAACAACTTAAGGGTACTCAATCGATTCTGATCAAGTTCCCGGCGACAGGGATCTCGTGGACCAAAATTAATCTTTTTTAGCAGCAGTTAGCCTGGAGCTGAACGAAACTTTTTTTGACACTGCACCGTGCTACACAGGTGCAGGAGTAGCAGCACAGCTGGACTTCTTGGGAACATTCCAAGCTGAGACAATTGACGTACAGGGCATCGGCTTTGATAGAACTGGAGCACTATTGAGTGTTTTTTCGATCGATAGATAGTAGTATCAAGGGACCCCAACATCTATCATTTGTGCTGGAGCAGGTTAGCTCTAGAGACTGCGTCATATTCCTTGGCAAAGTGTTAGAGTGCAAGAACTGAGCATTACAGAGGTCTGGATTGGAACTCATCCTCACTGGCTTTCACAAATCTCAATATTATCCTTCTAGAAATGCAGCATTTAACGAAGAAAACCAGGCATTGGATTTCACAAGAAAATAAAGGGATCAGCCAATTTCTTCTCAATGCCTTACCCGCAGAAGAAGTGAGACTAGTAGGTCCATAGGAGGCGAAATCACTGGCATTCTTCCCAGATTTCAAGAGCAGGACGATTATAGCCGTTCGTCATGTACGTGGTAAAGTGTGAGTGAGAGTGTGGTTAAATATTTCTAGTAATTTGTTGCATGCCATTGGTGGTCGTGCCTTCAAGAAAGAAAGTGGAATTTTCATCTGGGACATTACACAGGCATATTTTTCTGGTAGCTATTTTTCATTTCAGAGATAAATGAGGTTGCACAATAGCCTTCGCTCAAGACCCTTACTTCATGAATAGTATAGGGTCTTTTCGTCAGAGTTCGATGTGCTGTCTAGTTCGTTTTCCACGCTCTATTGTTAACTAATTATGCACACACTGTGTGACCATATGCGTTTATATTATTTATTAGAGAGACAGCGAATTGGAAACAGGTCTGAGTATAGAATATGCTGCGTCAGTTTGGGTAATTCGCACGTGTGTATAATTATGCGCATAATAAAATATCGCTGGACAGCAAATTGCTCGCTGATGCAAAGACCCTATACGAGGCTAGTTGCACAACTGTCATCGTCCATTGTTGGAGAATAAATGTGTTTAAAGACGGAGGTAGTGAACAAATGCTCGTCTTTGGATTACTTATATGTGAGTGATGACTTTCACGTAGTGGCGCACAAAAGCTTCCGCCTAAGCCTCAGGTTCAGAAAGGACTTCGCCGGTATGAATCATTGATTCATTAGACGAATTTCCGTCAGGGCTGCCATTGATGAATTTTACAAATTTTCACGTCCGGGTTTCATCTTGATCTGGTGCAAAATTATTCACGTCCTGCGGCCTATTTTGTTTAATTTATTGGACGCCTGACAAAAAGAGTTGCTTTGTTTGTTTTTTGACAGTTTGCATGTCTTTATTTAAAGAGGCAGCTTTGCTAAGGGTGGTACTATAGTGGATTTCTTCTTTGAGGAGGGTTGGTAAAACTTGGTTTGTGTGAAGGGTGCTCAATCAGGTCCTTGGTCGTTCCATTTGAAAATTAGAGGGAGTGCAGGATGGAAAGGGGTACTATTGTGTATCGTTATTTGAAAATTAGAGGGAGTGCAGGACGGAAAGGGGTACTAGTATGCATCGTTATTTGAACTGGGAGATGATCTGAAGATCCTATCTGGTTCATGTGTTGGAAATTCATGCAATGGGTCCAGCTGTGGCCTGCCAAGGACAGGTCTAGAGCGCTTGCATTACTAGTGATCCGATGACATGTGAACCGCCATTTAGAACATTGAGATCTTGGTCTGTTAGCCAATTTTCAATTTCCAAATCCCGGGCAACCAAGGGTTGGAGATGATCCCACGTGGGGGGAGATGGTCAAGTCGCAAAGGGGAGCGAACACCGGGTCCGTCGGAAGCAGTAAAGGATTGAATTGATTTGTTTGAGTTTGAGTGTCAGGAATATATGCGTTTGGGACTGTGATCCCGTTTTTTTGTCGGGTTAATAGAAGGAGTCCTCCTCATTTTTTGCTCCATTTGCGGTCTGCATAGATCGTTCCAGACACACTTTGTTTCAACTACCTTTTCTCTCTCCTCCATTGGATAGGTTTTGATGATCTTGATATGGTTTTGTTGCTTTTTCTGTGGTGGTCGTCTACTTTTTCCTGTTTGGATTAAATCGTTATTCTAAGTTTCAGCGTGACTAAAAATTGCGAAGGCATCGTCAACGTTTTAAGTATGCTAAGCGACAATCTTATACCTGGGAAACAAAAGCGGGGAAGGACGAGGGTTTTTGTATAATATTATTTTGTAAGGAAGAAACGGGTATTTAATTTTTTTACCTGCATTGCAATGTTTCTGGTCTCTGTAAATCACTTTTTGCCTAAAATTCTCGTTGTCAAGCGTTTTTCAACAAGTTCAATTGTTTTGCTGGTTACTTTGGAAAACTGTACTGCCCGGCTGCAAATTTCAGATGTGTTTAACTTTTGTAAAACAGACCACCCGCCGGACCGAAACATGGAATTTCTCCCTCATTTGTGGGCAAGAATAAGTGGTCCAAATTTCAAATCCATTGCTACAGGCAACGATAAGATCGTTGCTTTAGTGTAAGTTAGTTTACCAAGTTTGAGGGAAGGGACCACCTACCTGTAAATTTCAAAAATGGTGAAAATTTGAACTTTATCTCCTTTTTTGGGGGTGCCCCTGTTTCGTAAAATATAATCAAGTTAGACATTTTCAGAAAGAACTTATAGAAAGCAATCTTTAAAACCTGACTATAAAACCAGTTGAACAGAAGAGAAATAAGAACCCAAAACCCAAAATTTAACAAAAAATGACATTACCCCTGGTCAGAATATGGTCACACATTTAAACCAAAAGATGCTCAAGTAAATTTTGTTAACACATGGAAAAGTTTGCGGCAAAAGCTTTAGCAGTATTTAGTCAGTAAAAATATAAGACTGGAGAGTGTGGCACCGCGACCCCCTTGTTGTGTTAAACGTTAAGCGACAACACCGGTAAGTTAGAAAGCAGTTGTATATGCTTTCAGTTAAACTTTCGCAGTCTCCATCGTCAATTTCTGTAGTCTAAGATACATTTTCATTCAAAAAAAAAACAAACATGCTTCCAGTAACATTTACGTCCAATGTCGACCTCTTCCGATTTCTCGACATAGCTGACCGAACTATGCATTAGATTATTAATGAGGACTACTGTATTGAAGGCAGTAATATCTTTTAGAAGGAACTGTTTTGATAGAACTTTTTTCCTGTAAATAGTGAAGTGCATTTCTTTTTCTTCCAGTTTTTTAAATGCAAAGTATTTTTGCTGTTAATAGGAAGATAGGGTGACTTTATCCAATACTCCGAACTGATCAATCCACATTAACTTTGAATCTTGGTCAATTGCATACTGAAAAATGATTACGTTGTTTTAACATAAAAAAAACGTTAGAATATTTGGCAGCAAAATTCTGCTGGGAGAGGATCAAATAGTTTGTTGTTAACTTCGCATTAATGAGTATTAGCGTCTCGTGAAGACCATTTTATACACCTGGTTTTGAAGAGGAGGTATGTATATTGGAAATGACACCTCCGAAATTTAGCATTTTTTGATAAGCCTTTCACGTTCGACGACCCTATGATAGTATGTTGTTAAGAGATTGAGCAAATTTGTTCTAAATGCATTTCTGTATACTATATTTTGCATTTCTGTATACTATATTTTTGGTGGTTTGCACATATTTACTTCGGCTAAACAGGCTTTTGGGTGACGTCCCAGGCTCACTTTTCATCCAATTGCCTGGAACCGAAGTCCTACCACGGAAAAGGTCAATCTTGAAATATTTTTTGTGCCAAAATGTTACTAGATAAATTCTATGTAAAGTTATCACGTTTCGTGCAAATTCATCCAGGTATTCAGGGGCGGCGGGCTAAAATGCGGCAGGGGAGGGGGTTGACAATACAAATATGTTACATCAAAGTCCTGATAAAACTTTGGGGAAAGGTTGCTTGGTAGTCAAAAGAAAGAGGATAGAAAGAGAAAACGAAAGGGGTATTTCGGTTTGATGATATATATTTGAGAACAATTGTAGAAGATTTCGAGCGCTCTGAAGCTACTATGTAAAAAATGTTTCTTTGTCATCTGGCCTCGTTATTTAAATGGTATGAGTTTTTGTAATTACCAGGAGGTGTTAGTGAAAACGGTAAAAATATATTTGGAGGAAAAGGTTCATTTCAGCAGCAGATTTGGTTCAAGTTGCATTGAGGAAGGATGTGAAACATCTACCATCTCTTGTTAAATTATAGAGGGGCCGAGGTATCGTAGGATGCTAACTTCATATTGGTCCACGACAGTAGCGTGCAAAACACAATCGACTGACCTTTCACAAAATGTTGTAATCCATTTTTCAACAACAAAACACTGTTTTGTAGTAATCTGCACCTAGTATCATAGCTCCAACTATCTGACGTCACTTTTCTGCTGAGCTTCTACATCATTTTGTCAGACAAAAAATGCATGCTTCTTTTAAAAATACTGCCAATTCAGGGAAAGTAAATTCAGTTTCGTTATAATTGTGTAGTTAGGTTACATTATTGCAGGAGGATAAACCTTTGATTGGTCTAGTTCGTCACCTCATTGGACTTTCTTTCTCCGCAGTACAGCGTAATCTTCGCTAATTAGCTAATAAGGAATCGGCTGAAACAGCTGAAAAGTTTCTTTCTTTTCGGCTCAACCAAAGGCCTCCCCACGTGCGTCTTCCTGTTTCATAAGTGTGCCGTTTAAAGTCCTTATATATTCTAATGTAAATTTAGGGACATTGAGATGTGTTCATTTCTTGCTGGGTGCACGTGCCCAACAGCCCCCCACTGCACTGACGAGAGTTCTGCAAATCGCTAGTCTGCCTCATATACTTCCTTTGCGTGCATGTTTTGGAAAAGGGAATCCTGTTCGTCTTTCATTAACACTTTTCTCTGAGACAAAAAACATAAACGGTAGTATGGAACCTGTGATGGACGTGTAAATACCAATATACCGAATATGAAAATTTTCTGCTCTAAATGTTATCCTGTATTCAGACGATCATGCCTCTTTACTGTGCCACAATAAATTCGAATCTTAAATGAAATCAAAGGTCATTAACGCTTTGTTCTGACAGATGGTTTGTTCTTGAAAGAAATTCTATCACGGAGATGGCTAAGCCTCAACCTCGTATTGTCTTGTGACATTAGCCATTAGAACTAATTAGGAATAAATGAAGCTCAAAATCAGAAAAAAATAATAACAAGCCTCAGCTCAAATTTACTGGTTCTGATAAAAAAGAATGTAGTCTGTCAATACAAAATAAGGAGCTTTGACTTGTTAGAACATACATTGTACAGTAATTACTTGAAATAGTGCCCCGGCTTGAAAGAGTGCCCCCATCATCAAATGAGCGCCCCTCTTGACTGCTGAAAAATTTAATGATTGCCCTGGCTTAAATTAGGGCCCTCTCAAACCAGGAAAGGGTCTTTCATTTGGAAATTTGTAATGTATGATGTGCATAGGCACTCACTCAGATAGTTTATAACAATTTGTTAGTTGTTTTTCTTATGTGCGGGAGGGGCTGCAAACACTTTCCATCATTCAAAAGTCAATAAATGCAAGTAATGTTAGCAGTTGAATCATATCAGGCAATCTGAGGTCTGAATGTAAAACAAACAACACCTACTTGTCATACTTTGTAATGAGCACCCCCTCTGAGCAACTCTTCTGAAAGGTACAAAATTAAAGCTTGGTCCCCACCAGAGGGCACGACATAAGAATAGCGACTTGGGACGCGACTTGCGACGTGGCATGGTTTTGGGGACAGTGACGTCATGTCCTTGTTAGTGGTTGTTTGCTGGTTATTTCGTGCAGCTTTGATTGACAATTTGCTTTTGAAGACACGGCTTGATGAAAACTTGAGAATGAAGAATTTGCAATCTCCAATCGTGTCAATCTCAAGTCGCGATTTATTGTTTCAGATGTCATTAGCGAACACCGGAATTGTTAAATCAAGTGCTTGTTGTACTTCACCATTGTGAAGTGTAGAAGATGGGTGTCAATTATCATATGTAACATAATAGACTTGAACCACAAAGCCGGGGGTATTAAGCTTGCTTCCCACCAGGCGTCAAGAGCGATAGCAACGATCAAAGAATGCCGCCGTTTAAACTATTGTCCTCGAGCGAGCGGGAGAAAGAATACGCTTCGTCATTTTAATCTCGCCGCTGGTCGAAGCAGATATTACCAAAGTTTTTACTGCTTTCAGTGTGAATGATATTAGGGCACTGTGAGCGCACTTAACGATACGTTCGTGCAGTACACGTTAACGCTAGCTCAGCGCGGATAGCGCTCTTAGTGCCTGGTGGGAACTGCACCTACACTGAGACACAGAAATGAACGTGGACATGGAGGTTGACTTGAAAACAGCAGTGGGGACCAGGCTTAAATGAGCGCTCATTCAGTTAAATATGGTTTATGTAAACGTACGATAAAAACATTTACTTTGAGCTATCTTACTGTCGTTGCCTTGAATGCTTTGTATAAATGATGATGCAAGTTTTGTGTTCATAAATGATGATACATTGGATTGCATATGCAAATTTTCATATAAAACACTGAGCAACATTATATTTGATAGTGAAGCGATGGGCAGAGCACGAATCTACACTTCCTAGAAAAAATCGTTTGTACAAGGATTTTCGAGATTTTCAGTATTTCGGACCTACGACTTACTGAGCTCATCTCGCTTATTTTTTTGCAAACGCTCTGACCTGATGCCAGAGCGTACTATGCGCAGTCGAGAGATTTTGCTTTTTGTATACCGTAGAAGGATACCAAAATTGTGAACAAGTGGTCAAAATCATCTACAGTAGGAGGATTAACCCTATTTGTACCGGGGGGGGTCAAAATTGCCCGCAGAAGTTTGAAACGTTAATAACTTTTTATAAGTGCTTCAATGGTAGTGGCTTTTTATGACTTTTCCTAGTATTTAGTATAGATTCAGAAAGATGGCAGAAAAAATTTGCCGCAGGTACCGTCTGCGGGTGACACACCCATATAGGTTAGTGACTTGGTAGAACCTGGGGAGGTCAAATTTGCCCGCGGGCCCTTAGTTGTGTAACACCAAAAACGGCATCCAAATCTTAATTGGGGCGAAGAAAACAAAAGAAGAAGTTTCAATCCAACTTTTTCACCTTTTTGCAGTTCTGTTGAAAGTTGATATTCACCTCACCTGACCTCAAGCGATCTAGAACTCGTAACATACACCCCTGTGAGTTGGAAATGATTTATTTGCAACGTATACACCCTAAAGGATATATTTGCTAAGTCTTGTAATTATTGAGGCATTATTTCCCTTTTTAGGGGACAATTTAACCCCCCAGTTATGCCATCCACCAAAAAGCCCGGTATTTATAGGGTTAAAATCAATGTACATCAAAATCACGGCCACCAATAAAAATAGTTTTGATAAATTCCTGCCCGGAGGCTCATAAACTAATCTTATAGTTAAGAACTATTCAAAAACATATCCATTGGAGATATAATCTTGAATGCCCTGCGAGTACATTCTTTGAAGGCTTGCATCGCGTTTCAGACAACTGTAAGGTGATTGAATCACCTTTCAGCAATGTGCTTGTTGTCGTGCAAACAGAGAAAGCTATCCTCCCAAAGCATGTCGACTTGTAGATGCCCGTTTACCAAAATCGTTGTTTTTTCAAGTCTTCATGGAAATATCCTCTAGAGAAATCTTGCTCTCAAATTGGAATTCTTTGCCGAATGCCTCAGTATTCCAGAAATTTTCCATGATTTCTGTCATCCTACTTTCGGTTCTCACATTAAGATGAGAAACATACACCAAATGGGTTGAGACCTGGTGCTTTTTGTCTGTTCCTAAAATGGCCCACCCAAGAGTAGTCTTTGCAGCAACAGGAGCACCAGAAGGTCCATGTTGTACCTCAGTGACCATTATAGCACGGAAGCAGTCCAGGCCAATCAAATGCTTTGACCTTACATCACAGAAGTTGAAACCTTGTAGGTGTTGATGACGAGACTCGTTGCGGAATCCACCTGGAAGCTGTTGTCGACGGAAAACAAATCATTCACTAGGTATTGCCAAGGCATCACAAACTTTGAACCTTTCAGAGCCACAGTTCAACCCTGACAATGTAAAGGAACCTTGCTGCACATCTGGCTCTCCTTTATCTTTGATTGTTCCAGTCGGCATACGGGATTTTTACCATGAAAGCCACGGGATGATGCCAGGTTACTGCTCATGAAGGTCGCCTCACTGCCATCATCTAAGAGTGCGAATGTCTCCAAAGATTGACCACTATCAGAGGTGATGCGTACCGGGAGCACTTTTAAATACACCTGCTTCGTTGAGGAGGATGTAAAGGCAACAGTAGTTCCAATATCAAGTTCTTCATTAGAGGCTGCCTTTCCTTTACTGCATTTTCATTTGATGTTTGTTTGCCCTTTGTGAATGCATGGTGTAGAAGTATATGATGCCTTTTCTTGCAGTCGTTAGAGAAGCATGTGTACTTAGAACTGCATACCTTACTTCTGTGATTGGGAGAAAGGCAATTGAAACACAGCTCCATTGATGTTACATATCGTAAGCGTTCTTGTGCTGATTTCGTCAAGAAGTCATTTCAGGCATGGAGCGAGTGGTCACTTCTTTTGCACAGATCACAAATCTTACAGGACTTCGGTGTCTTCATGCTGCTCACAGTAGTTCCATAGGAGTTCTTCTCAGATGCTATGTCGACCATTCTCCCAAACGGCGTAAGTAGGGGTCTTTTGCATCCACGATGCTTTCTTGAAGCCATGAGTCCAGATGTTGGAGGTTTGGCTCGTTCTTCTGATTCGGTACGAAAGTTCGCGCCATTTATCTTTCAAACGATTGGGAAGCTTGCTGATAGCATGTCTCAATATGTCTGAGCTCTGTAGGTCTGCCTCATACCGTAATTGTCGGAGAGTACTCAAACATTTGCTAATAGTGTAATAGAATTCTGTAAGAGCAGCAAGATCATCGTCTTTAATAGACTTGAACCTTGTCAGCTTTGCTAGCTGTGCCTGAGCAATTGATGCACGTTGGCTGAACATAAACTTTCGTCTTTGAAGTGCTTTGACATAACCAAAGCATTGTAGATTCGTGCTCTGCTAATCGCTTCGCTATCACTCAGCGCTAGGTTTTACCATGGGTATATAAAACCCCTGGATGCTGCAAGCGCATCTGCTCTATTTATAATCCTATTGCGTTGGCACGCTTTTGTGGGCGAGAATTGTCCGCGAGACATCGCGCGCAAAGGACGCCACAGCTTAGCTGTTGATGCTGACGGTAGCCTGAAATATCCCCTGTTTTTAAATGCTCCCTGTGTTGTAAGAAGAAATCAAGAAACAGTAGAACTTGTTTAAGCTTCATGTTCCATCATTTCTGCCTCTCATCATTGTAGTTTGATGTAACAGGAGGCACCAAAGCCTGTTGTATAAACAAAACTGGCGGCAAACAACTTAGTTATGCAACTTGATACAACTCCCTGCAACTTTGTTGCACAACTCCATGCAACCCGTTACAACTCGACGCTCAACTGTCCGCAACTATTAATTGCGCTTTAATAGGGTATGACGAGATCATGACAGCCGTTTGTTGATAGCTTAACGTCAAGGTAATTTACATCACACCGTCATTAGTGTCGCCAAACAGTGACAATGGATGTGTGCTGTCTATTTCGAGGCCTTTGTCTAAAGGATGGTTTCCCAGACAGACAGCCCATTTATAGCCTACAACTCGGCTGCAACTTTCTTGAAATCAAAACGGCTTTGATTTCAAGAAAGTTTCGAACATATGCACGTGCTAGTAAACAGCTGATAGCAGGCATGTTGTAAAAAGTTGTAATGGGGTTGCGCCGAGTTGAAACGAGTTGCATGGAGTTGTGCAACAAAGTTGCAGCGAGTTGTATCAGTTGTAGTGTATCTTCACCTTAAGGTAGAGGTTGTTTACATAGAGAGAGCCTGCAAGGAGCTTCGCGGAAATGGTCAAACTCGTTTCTGTTGACGTGTAATTGTAACTGTCATTCACAGCAACAATAGTAGTGGAAAACGAAATTGATTCAACTGAAGGTACTGTAAGACTCAGTTCATGATGTACGATGTCCGAGGGCGTATATCAATCTACTTTATTGTGTTAATTACGTTTTTGATAATTTAAAATTACTCCTCTTTCTGTTGTGGCATCATATCAGTATTGCTTGCACCCTAGTACAATTCTAACGTACTAAAATTCGTGTGGGCAAGCTACTGTTGTTCAGTGCAAAAGTTTTCACCTTTTCATGTCTAGTTTTAGATGTGCGATGGGTAAAGATTGATGTAAAGCTTCAGTAACATTTCAATGTCATAACAGTAGGAATTTTTTATTGGAAAATGCAGTGATGTTGTTGATCTTGAAGTCAAAAAGAGTAGACTTAAGCAGCATATTGTACAATACAGTATGTTTTTGCAAGGATTACTACCAAGGGATAAGAATCCAATACATCAATTTCTAGTCAGGGATTGTTGAAATGGTAACATGCATTTGTAGTTTTTTTATTCTATTGGTCATGATGTATTCCACAAAGCATTACTCACTTTCTTATAGCATTTTTATGCATTAAAAGCTTCGACGTGTTTTCAACACTTAAGGGTACTGTTAACCCTCGGAAAACATTTCTGCCATTTGAACTCAGACGCACATTACAGCTAACCAGTGAATTGTTCAAAA
>JAOBRC010853115.1:0-16868 GCA_027575255.1 Scolionema suvaense | reverse complement strand
AGGTAGGTTTTGTTTAGCGAGCTCTAGCTAATCTTGTGCTGGACTGAGACAGGACTCCTGGGAAGTACTTTCACGGATTTTAATTTGAGATGTTCACTGTCATTTTAAGTGAATTTTGGTGTGGTTTGCGACCTATAAATGCTCTAGAATGGCAAAGCTTCCAGGGCTCTGCACTGGACGGGGAAGGGGGGCTCACGACGCCCCCTACACCCCCAGTTGCATGACTTCAGTAGCCTAAACCTCCTCGTATTTTTCGCGATCGTACTTTTTATCCTTAATTCGACCCCTGAATATCCTTCTTTATACGATCAGTCCAGCTGTTGAAAAATACAATAGCTGCCTCTTCACCTTTCTCTCCAGCAGCAAACATATCCGCCAAGTTTTCTTCTAGAGTCTTGATAAACTCAGATGTGCCATTTAGACGTCTCAAGAGGCGAATAAGTAGAGTGTGTCTGTTTTGGTATGACATATGCAGGACCTTCATGTATGATTTGTACCATGACCTGGGATCACGAACTGTCAACAGTATCTTAGCATTTGGAAAAGCTTCAATCATTTCCCTATAATGATACATTATTGGTATGCCCACACCAGCTGTGTATCCTTGCGATAATAGGAACTCTTTCAGTTTGTTTGTACTTTCGTTTCACTGCTCGAAAACTTAGTCCAAAATTCTGCATGTTCTTTATTTTTTTCAAATAAAACTGCGTAACCATGGTGACACTTTCCTCCTAACAGTGTCTGCAGTGCCTTTGAAACAGAATATGTACCAGTCCTTGGTAGTCCACATCCAATTAGTTTAAACGATTCCCCCAGGCTCGACATAACTATGACAAATAAGTACAAGAAGTATCCAAAATTAAAAAGTCCCTGTAAAGATAAGGATACTGACAACGCCAATGATCAACAGAAAGGTACACCTAAACCTATAAATCAGTATGAATCTTTTCATGGTACAGGAACAGACCTAAAGAAAAACAGATTCACTTCACATAACAAAACATTTACTGTGAAAATATTTGAAGCAAAAAACGTTTCTCAAAACGCTACGCCTTATTCCTATAATATGTTGTCTGATCTAACAACTCTACATACAATCGTGCGTAAAATATATTTAGACATTGGGAAAATACATGGTTAAACATCCCACAAGTAATATTATCAAAATAATGTACAGAAAATCAAGCCGCCAAGGCTAGCCATCATGGTTTCATAGACCAGACTTTGAAGAATTTTGATCAACAAGGAAGATAAAAAACAAGCAGATCGTGTCCACTTTCATGGGAGTTTAGAGCTATAATCAGATAGAAGTACCCATGGCTTGGGAAAAAGCTAACAAGTCTGGAAACGTGTAAGGGAGCAGGTGTGGATTCAGGAAATGTTGCGACTAGTTTCCTGGATAGAGACAGGATAATAATATAAATGGTCCACCAGCAACGCTGGCGAGCTATGCAACTGGGGGTTGCAGAGGAGCTGTGAGCAACCTTTGCAGGTCCAGGGCAGAGTCCTGGACACCTTCACCTTTAAAGCTATTTTTAGAGTTAGGTTTCCCATAAATTATAGCGAAACTTGTAAACAAAATTTGTAGAGGTATGTTCAAAATTTTTGTGCTCATTTATTAGTCTATATGTCGAGCTTTCTTCATATTATGAAGAGTTTGGAATAAGTGTTAAAATTATCAGTGACATTATTGCAAACCCACATAATCACAAAAGTGAAAAACGTCAGGCTCTCACAGCCATATACCTTCTTGTTCTACAGGTAGCAGGGGGTGATTTTAACCCTTCTCCTCAGTCACGAAACGCAGTAAATGCCATCCTATGAATGTTTAGGGTTTATATAAACACATTGTTCATATCCAAAATTATGTTCATCATCAATCACTTTGAACATGAAAAACGTTATTTCAGTACTATTTTTGTTAGTTAACGTTTAGTTTCGTTACTATCCATTACATTTCATGACTTTTTGTTACTTTTAGTTAGATTTAATTTTTAATTAGTTAGTTTTAGTTTTAGCCAAGTGCTAATAATCTTCAGGCATCCCTTGGAAAAAAACATGTCAGAAGAATATTTATAACTTAAAATTTGTCTGCAGTTTCGGAAGCACAAAAGTAAAATGATTAAATAACAAAAAACAACATCAAACAAAGCAAGATTATGTTTTTTCCCAATGCATTACCTCACAGGACAACAAATGTTTTATTACGCCTTAGTCTTCTTGATTGAGTCTTCATGAAACACATTTTCAAATCATGAAAAGTTTGTGGACAACATAGCCAGCCAATGAAATTATTCATTCGGCCTTGTTCTGGCTTTCCGTTATCTTGTGAAGGGCTTAATCTATCTGACAATAACATTAGTTCTTTCTCTGCCTCTAGCTTCTCACCTTATTCACTCATATGCTCAATAGTTTCTGGACTCCTTCTCAACATATCCAAATCATTCTCCACAGCCAACAATGAAATCAGAGATGGATGTGGTCGCTGATCCGTGATCCGGAACTTGTCAGTGGCATTTTTCCCAATTAAAGCACCCCTTGCTTAAAGTTTAGGGCAACACAGAACGAATCAATTCGCAGTCTCTCAAGCTGTGCAAATCAATCTTAGAAGATAAATGACATTACCCATATCATTAAACATGGGCATTTTTGGTGTTGTTCTGGACATAAGTTGAAATCTGCAATAACGAACACGTCTTGAAACCTTATCAACCGGTACAAAGGTTTCTTTGTTAACTCAGGTGAATTGACTTTGACTTTATAGTAGTTTATTACTTGATTAGGGAAGTTCCCTCGACTTGAGTAAGTAAGTCTCGAATGCATGATAAAGTTGAAAGAAATATGAAGTCTTTCTGCTCATCTTTTCCAGATAAAATCTCAAAACAGGAGGAAGGGATTGGTATGGAAAAGGGAATTAAATGCACAAGTAGTTTCTGGGAACTGCAGAAACTGGTTTAAATCCGCGTCTGGGGGAGATTGTGGTTCATGCATCATGATATTAGCATTGTTTAGAAACTATGAAGCTTTGATAAAACAAGATGTCTTTAGATTCTTTTCGTACGTGATTATTGTACCCAATGCCCTAAAAATGGGAAATACGCCTTTTTCTCTAAAATGTCTCTGTATTTTTGGCAATGTATAATCAACATGGCCTCAACAAAAGTGCACTTTTGAGAAAAGTGTCACATCCTGACATAGAAAGCCAGAATACTGTGTGTCCTGTATAACACCTGCTACTCATATCCTCGGAAAGTTGAGGATATGTTGTTACTGAATATACTTGGGCATGCTTTCAAGTTAAATAATAAACCAGCCAAGCAACTAGCAGGTCTTTACTGCAAAAACTTTATGCAACCCATTTTTAAATGTACATTTGGCAATGCTTTAAGCTGCTTTAGAGGTTTCAACCATGCGTACTGCCTACAATACTCCAAATAGTGAAACCTCCTCAACAGTTGGAGCTAGTCTGAGCTCAACTGCATGAAATCAGTATACTCAAAGTTTCAAAAAAGTTGAGGTTTCTCGACTTAATGGTTCAAAGGATTACATAGATATATATGCTTCACACATGTGTCATGTCTTTTCAAACGGCCTGATAGAAGTACAAGAAAAAAAATCCTGAATTAATGGGGAACACTCCAAAAACACAAAAGAAAGTAGCACACAGAAGCTTTACTTTAAATTAATCAATAGCAAGGAAATACAACGCAGCATTGTTTAGCACATAAGTTCACACAAAAATTCATTCTGCAGTAGATATAATAACAAGCTGCAAATCACTTTCACCACAAAAATAATCAGTAAGACTACATCTGTCTCTCTCCTCTAAGGCCACATCTTCTCGTGAAAGGAAGCACATTCCTAGCTCTCATGCCTACGTATTTATGTGCTTAATGACACATACGAATGTGTAGCTTAGATCTGAATGGATCTAATATTTGTAGATAAAACTCAAGCCAAACGTGCTCCTACTTATACTATGTCATATTTTGCAGTTCAGCTTTGATGGAATGAAGGTTTTAACATCCAAAGACAGGGAAAAAGAAGTTAATGATCCATGACATCAAGGCTACATGGCATGCTCTCTGTAAATCTGTTTTGGGACTGTGAACTTGCCCCGTTAGCTGAATTCTAATTGCTTTTTGCAGTTCTAGCTCAAAAGAAGCAGCCGGTGGTTAAGAGACTGCATTTTACTTCTCATCTTGAAAAACCATGCAGTCTATCATCGATGGCATTGATGTTTCAATGGTGAGCAATAATTAGATGCACCTGCACAATCATTATATGATTTTGCATCAAATCATTGAGCACCTGGTTTTCGAGAAGTATAGAGAAAACGGCTGCTTCTGCACCAAAATCAAGCTCGAAATTTAACAGTTCGGATGAAAATCTATCAACTTCAGATTCAAAGATGGTGGAAACAAGTTGCGCTTGCCGTCAAAGAAAGCTTTTATTTACCAAACTTTGCTGAGTGTGCAATGATTGCGTGCACTAACTATACCGTAATGCCTCGAATAAGTGCCCCCTCGAATAAACGCCCCCCTCGAATAAGCGCCTACCCTGAAAGTGAATTATCAAATAAGCGCCCACCCTCGAATAAGCGTCCGCCCTTCAAATAAGAGCCAATCCTACAACCTTTAGAAACAAGCTCTTCTTCCAATTTTTGACAAGAATGTAATTGGAAAGTAATTCAGCAAGTAATTTCGAATAAACAGTACAACTTGTTTTAGCTTTTAATCCTATCTTGCTTTTTTTCATTGTGATAACATGGGAACTTTTTTGGTTTCTTAGACAACTTCCGTATCTATTAATCAATTAAGCGCCCCGCTCAAATAAGCGCCCCCCTTGAATAATAAGCACCCCTCTGGATCCTTAAAAATTAAACAAGCACCCAGGCGCTTATTCGAGGCATTACGGTATCTCCGCATTCATCCAAATTTCACAAAACTTTGCCTCCAATCAGTGATGAAGCAAGTAGAAACTTATGAGACAGGAAAAGAGAAAGACTGACCAAGTCATCATGGATTCACAAGGTTCTAAGGTTCAATAAATATTCCACAGTATATTAGAAACACAAACATAAACCTTCACCTTTTTCATAAGTCCTTAGTCACAGCTCCAAATATAGTAACAAAACACGTTTGTCAAATACCCCACATATCAAAAATAAATTCATTCAAAATATATAAATAAATATTAGCCAACTCAACTGAAACATAATAGAAAAATACAAATGCATCATCAAAAAATGAAGGAAACTCAACAATTCACATGCATTGCATGCAAACATAAGAAAACTAAACCACTTTTATCTACTAACCACACACCAATGCACAGGGTCAAATCAACAAAATGGCAAAACTCATCAATCAAACATGAGCAGATACTAATTGTCCACGGTTTGCTGTACCAATCAGATACTATGATTGCAAACATAGAGGTACACCTAAAGTGGAAAGCCATGCTGTACTCATGGAGAACAACGGGAACAACGCAATTTTACATGGTGATTAATAGATCTTACAGTGTAACATGTACATCTTAGCATGCCAATGTTACATGTTACAGAATCAGGAATGCCAATTGGACATAATATCTCTTTGAAGAGTCCTGCAATCAACATTGTGGCTAGATGCTATCTCTTGAGATGAAAAAAAGACTTGACAATATGTGTCTTTTTTAGCTGAGAAAGGACACTGGCAGGTTTCAGACTACATGTTTCATCACGATAAATCATCCAGCACCGGATTCATTAGCAGGATAACAAGTCTGAACACAAAAGCCAGCGGGAATCATCCTGAAATCTTCTCGCTAATAGTACAAAGGTTTTTAAATCATAATCCCTGCGCCCTGGAGAAGTGTCTTTCGCATGAAAAGAACAAACTTATCCTATCACAGCATGACATAAGGTAATAGGACAACCAGTAGTCAGGCAAAAGTGCAGCGAATTGCAATCACGCATATATTATCTTGATTAGTGTGAACACACAGTCCTTATGTTGCAGATTATAAACTTTGCTAACTGGTGGTGTTTCTCTCATGGTTAGCAGCTTGATGTCAACTACTCATAGCACAGTCTGAACCCCACCACTGCAATCAGTCAGTCATCATCTTCATTGAACAGGGTAAGAATCTTAAAATAAAATAGGATAGTTGGAACTTTGACTACTTGCAACGGGGTACCTTCACCAGGAATAATAAACAAATGCCGCCATAAGCACAAAGTACAACTGAAAGATGGTTTTCTACAATTGATTGAATTAAGTATGCAGCCCGATGCTACCCTTATCTTTATAAGGAATCCTACTTGCATTATTAATTCATCTTTACATGCATAGTAACTTAGTGGGAAGTAAGATTTAATAGGAAAATTCTCATCATGAAGTAGAGATATATTTAGATCTCTTCATCTAAGCCCCCATTTCTAGGCAATATTTGGTCACACCAACAAGGATCAAAAGAAAGTGCTGCTCAATCCAAGGCATTGTATTATTTGTGTACAAACCGTGACATAACTCGAAACAAAGGATAAATGAGATAAAATAATTATCATGAACAAGCATATTCTTTCAATTTCACTTCATAATACAGTCAAATTTCAAACTGTGACCCTAAAAGGTATCAACAGTATTTTTTAAAAAGTCAGTTTTCTGTGAAAAACGTTATAAATCCCTTTTTGGCTGAACTATAGAATAGAAGCAGACCAAGTGATGTGCATCGGTTTTGCGACTTTGACAATGTTCAAACTTGAGAAAACAGTGAATACTTTTTGGTAAAATATCTCAACCCTGGTTTCCAGATTTCCTTTCACAAAGACAGATAAAGATTTTTAAGTTTAAAAAGACACTTTCTAGGGCCACATTGCCGAAACAAATTATTAAGCCTGCAACTGACCCATATTCGTAGTTGGCGCGAAACTGGGTCATACATATAGCATTGTCTCATTGAAACCTACGCCTCGTTTCAAAAATTTTAAAATTGCAGTGAAACCTGCAAATCAAACCCATACAAAGTTCAAGAAAATACAAAACAATGAAATCACAGAATTAGTTGACTCCCTCACACTACATTGAGAGCCTTTGTGTTAGATAAAGAAAAGATAATATTACATAAGCCATAAGATTTACACCATAAATAACGAATAACAGATGAAGCATTCCTGAAGTATTATGAAAAAACCCTGAAAATAGCAGCTACTTACATAGATTGCCACAGCAACCTAAACAACATACTCCAAAAATATACAGCATGGGCAATAGCATAAGTCATGTTGCTCCTAAGATCCACACCAAGAAAGTGACAACAAAACGATAAAGAGTCTTCTACTTACTAGGAGAAAACCCTGAAAATATTCATTTTCAGATGAAAATTACCACCCATAAGCCTAACGAGATCTTCTCCAAGAATAGCACATGGTTCATAACATGCACAGAGTTGTGCTGAAGAATCACACCAAAAGTTAAAAAAAAACAGATACCAGCTCCATCACGTTTCTTTCATTAGGGATTGTCACCTTCATGCCAAATCTCAGAAAAATCCATTGAGCCGCTAGCTGCGAAAATTCCTTGGTGACGGACCGACGGACAGACGGACGGACAGACGGACGGAAGGACAGACCTCTTCTGCTAACGAGGAAAACCAAAAACAGATAATACCTGCAAACCAGACTCAACTCTTGAGCAGTAGAAACTTAACTTGTAGCAAACAGTTACCTTCAATCTTCTAACAGAAGTCCTGAATTGAAATTTAAATTGAATCTTGAATGCAACTTTTTGACCTGCAGATATCTTATTGCTTTTTAAATGCATACCAGAGATCTTTTAAAAAATGGATTTAAAATGTAGCAGCTCTGTAAAGACACCCCTCGTGCAAAGAACAGCAATGGATTCATATCACAATTTTGGCAGAATTGCAGAATGAGTTACTGATCCATTACGTACTTCCAAAAATGATATACATACATTCCTCCATACAGAAATTGTGGTCTGTATAAATGAAGGTACCACTAAAACCTTTGTATAAGATTTACAGCTGAAAATGGAAGCATGTACAAAAGTATATGAATACCATTGCCAGACATGGAGTAGTGAAACTCATCACGGTAATATCATATGAAACTATTGCACAAAGTGGAGCTGACAGCTCAACTTATCAAATCATTGTGTATAGCACCAGTACACATGTAACCTGCTCACATTTTTACGAAAATAACTCAAGCAGCACTAAACTCCTTAATTCTAAAATCCAGTTCACGCCAAGCATATAACAATAACAGAAACAATCCCAAAAGAACAGTGAAAGCAATGTAAACCTGAGATCCATGGTCAAACTTTCCAAGATAGAAGCCATGTACGAAGTATGAAAGACCAACAACCACCAATGCCAACAAAAACAGCACAAGCCATATCGCCTTAGTGAGCAAGTCACCAACAGTCTTTTCCATACTTGCAGACGAATTCAAGCGAGGAAAATCACAATCTGGGATGGGCACATCGAGGAACTTGCATAGTGGCTCCCATCCCTCTTTTATGTCATAGATAAGAAGTTGATCCGCAGGTACATCTCTTTTGACACGCTCTGTCCAGCTGTGATAAAATTCAATAGCTGCTTCTTCACCTTTGTCCACAGCAGCAAACAAATCACTCATCTTGTCGATCATAGTATCAAAGAGTTCTGACTTTCCAGTAAGTCGTTCCAGTGCATGAAGGACAACGTTTTGCCTATTTCTACGGAATCTTCCAATCACATGCTGAAATGACTTATACCAAGACTTCGGATCACGTATAGTCAACAAGACTTTGACATTGGGAAATGCCTGAAGTACCTCCTTGTAATGATACATAAATGGTATATCAAGTCCAGCAGTGTAACCTCGGGATGTTAAAAACTCGCGCAGCCCATCCAAATCTTTTGGTTCACTATATGAAAACTTTGTCCAGAAGTCCAAATGTTCTCTACCTTTTTCAAAAGCAACAGTGTATCCATGATGACATTTTCCACCAAGCAAAATCTCCAGTGCTTTAGAAATAGAGTACGTCCCAGTTCTGGATAAGCCACACCCAACGACTTTAAACGAATCTGCTGACTTGGACATCTTTACCAAAATAACTACTGCCCAGCTACAAGTAAAACAAAAGCTCTGTAGAGGAGGATTTCAACAAAACATAAAAGACATTGGCAAATTGAGTTGCATAATTTGAAAGGTGATGACACATTAATTTCAATAATAAAAAAGCTATGGTACAGGTTCTTCTCGACCAAGAAGGATATGATAAAAGGAATTAAGAAGAACAATGGTCACATGGTCACATGAAAGGTTTTAGATTTTGATGCTGAGCATGCCCATTATTCCCTATACACAGTTCTCATACCCACTAAATGTTGATATCATGCATGTCCTCAGTATTCCAGAATTACGGAATTAAATGCACGGCACCACTGGGGGGGCCGGGGGACCGTGCTCCCCGGCTTTTTTGCTAAATTGAATTTTTTTTTGATAGAGTTATATGCTTTTCCCAAGATTTTTAAAATTCTTGGGTTTAGCCCCCCCAGTTTAAAATTTGTGGCGCCGTCCCTGAATTAGGAGTAATCTTTAAACAACGGTAGTAATAATAATTGACAACAGATGGTGGGAACTGATTTTGAGGGAATCTTACAGCAACCTACCTATTGGTACAATAGCAAACAAAATGTATATAAAATTTTTCAAGAAACCCCCAAAGCGTCTGTCCATTCGCATTCACTGATGCTTAGTGACACATGGGAAGAAAATTCAACAAGAATAACATTTAAGTGACGACATCTTGTGTGAGTATGTAAAGTAAACTAAATAAGAAGACTTCTTTTCATGGAGGTACACTCCACACCAAGTATATTTTAAAAATATAATTGGCGTGGAGTGTACCTCCGTAAAAAGAAGTTTTATTATTCAGTATAACATTTGCTAAATGAGTCTTCTGGATTCACTAAAGTTGACCACGAAGAAATATCCTTCATTCACCACAAAATAAAACACTACCCATGTGCAAAACGAACACTTTTCTCCAAGTTTATCTCCCTGGTCAATGCAAAATAATCCACCAGTCAAAAATTTATCATGGAACTATTTGCAAATATTATCTATAATACCATACATGGTCCTCACTAAGGGCAACTTTCAAAGCCCCATTTAGTTATATCCTAACTCTCAGACACAAGACTATAATCATGGCCAAAACATATAAGCACCAACAGATATTAATATGCCATACATTGTACGTCAATGTGCAATGTACTTCATTGCCCCCTTCCCCCGAAGCAATGTTACCAGAGGTTAGCAAATGACTGAACACTACATGGCATATCCATGAAGGACTCACATGCATAAGTTGTCATGGTGAATATACTTCCTACCTTGATGAACATTGTTTGGGGGGAAGGGCACAAAAAGGAGAGATGAGAAAGAACAGAGAAAATATCCCCTAATTATATTTTAACAGAAGGGGCAAAAAGAAAGGCTGCAAAAAGTGCTGTATGCATTATGACATACACTTGTACTATGAAATAGACTCGCACTCACACTTGTGTTTTGGCCACAATTGTAGGTTCTTTGCTTGACCACTCGTAAAAAGTCATTTAATTTCCAAAACGTCAAAAGCAATAAACTACATCTGATCTTCCTCAGGAGCATTTAAAAGTCCAGCTTAGTTAGATCAGAAATTAATTGGCTAATTGGAGGATCGCTTTGGAAACATGATATGTAAACTCTCTGATCTCACCTTTGGAGTTCTCTGTCCCTTATCCTCACTTTTACATACAACCTAAACTGGGCTAGAAGGTTGAATTTTGAGGCAAGAAATAAATTTGGGTAGTTCACTTTCATGTAATTATCTATTTAACAGATGTCTCATGGTGTTTCAGCATGTGGCAGGGAAGTGGAGGAGGTGTCAGGAAACGAAAACACCAGCTATTTCTCTTGCTTGTTCTAGACACACTCAACATCAACGTAATAGTGTACAAAATACTGTGGTGCATGTGACAACAGAATATCGTCCGCAACTTCTGGCAAATTCACGGTTACCATACTGAGACACATTCCTATGGCCTTACTTTTAATGGAATTTATCTGCTTTTTCCACAACTGCTAGTCATGCCGCTCTGTAAACAAAACTGGAGAGCCATGATCAAATCGAGGTCGACTGATACCACCCCATTCACAGAAGCTAATCTTTCTTAGGCAAATTTTTTAAGTCTGGTAAGGGAGATTCTATCCCTGGATCATTATGCTTAGAACAGAATTGTCTCTCAGAGGCAAATTTTGGGGCAAACTTTACATACTGGACTGTCAACACCTCAGACTGCCCAGGTGTATACATACACATGATACGAATATAAAACATGAATTGCTCACATGATAGATATTTTCAAATTTAGATCGAAAACAAGAGTTAATTAGGAAGAGAAGTAAGGAGAACATGCACATGAATTTCACGGTTCCATACCCTGAAACCAGAATAAGAGCACTAGCAAAAAAACCTACAACTAGCTCATTGGCTAGAGGACGTAATTTCCCTGAGCCACAGAAAGTGAACTTGCTTTTACTGGTGCACTGAGTGGATTACTAAAACGTGTCCTTCAGCTTTTAGTACACAGTCTAGCAGAAAATATGAAAGGCAGATGAAGCGATAGAACTGGCAGTCCAAAAGGTAAGTATTGAAAACCTTGCATGATGTTTTTTAGTTGGTGTTTAGTGATAAGAGTATCAGCGCAATGGATGAAATATATTCTGTGACGCATACAGAAAGATCTGCCCATAAGATTTGCACCACAAATCACAAAAATGTAATGAAGAGTTCTTGAAACACTACGAAAAAACCCAAAACAGCAATTATTGACATCAATTGCCACCCACATGCTGCAGAACAATAAATTTCCAAGATATAAAGCACGGGTCAAAATAGTATATGTCTTGTTGCACCTAAGATCCACGACAAAAATGAAAAGATAAGCCATTGTTGACACATTTGGAAAAAAACCCGAAAATAGCTATTTTCTGACGTAAATTACCACCCGCAAGCCTAACGAGATTTTCCTCAGACACGGCACATGGTTCATAACGTACAAAGGCAGGCCGCCATGAGTCACACCAAAACTGAAAAAGAACGGATGAACCGCTCATGACATATTAGGAGAATAACCCTGAAAACCACAATATTTGCACATAAATTGCCACCCGTAAGCCAAACCAGATTGTCAGGAGACATGGCATATGGTTCAAAACATGTGCAGAGTTATCCCTAAAATTCAAACCAAAAATGAAAAGAATTAGATGAACAGTTTTTGACACACGTGGAAAAAACCCTGAAAAACACAATTTTTTGGTGTAAATTGCCACCTGCAAGCCAAACAAATTTTTTTCCAAAATTTCGGCTCCATCTCTTTTCTTCAAGTACGGACTGTCACCTTCACATCAAACTTCAGACAAATTCCTTCAGCAGTATCCCGAATAATGCGTTGGTGGCAGATGGAAGGACGCAAGGACGGAGCTACGGAAGGACGGAAGTACGGAAGGACGGACGGACATACCTCATTTTATAGGACTCTTCTGCTAAAGCAGGAGTCCAAAAATCAAGCAACAAGACACTGGATAACACATGTTCCATGACAATACAAAATTCTCTTATAAGATTATAAAATCTGGGAAATTTCAATAATCAAATTGTAGACAAATCACAACACACGAATACATCTTTACAGAAAATAAAGTTAGTCTATGTAAATGTGTTAATGCATATAGGAAAAAGAACGTAGTTCTATGAGGATCTTCAATTATCTGTCATCAATAAATCTGCATCTTTGCTTCTTACATTGATGTAGGATATTTAACCTACACATATCAAATCTAGCCATGCCTTCCATTATAAAATAGATAGTCAATATCAGAAAAAGCAAACTAATTTACTTCCAATGTGATACCAGGCTGTCAGGCTACTCCCTGAGACGTGCGCGTGCACGCTGGCACGCTGGCACGCTGGCACGCTGGCACGATGGCACGCAGGCAAACTGTCACTATGAGCGCTATTCTTTGTCAGTCATCACGCAGGCAGATTCCTCATGCAATAGAAAATCATATGGGCAAAAAGTTTAGTTAGCACATCGATTGAAGAGAGCTCACATTAGGCATCTAGAATTACAGTATGAGTTTCAGAAGACCGACTCTCACTAGTGACTTGCACTGCATAGTGGGTCTTTCAGAAGAATAAGTCTCGATGCAGTATTGCAGTTTCCATCGATCCCCTGTGAAGCACATTTGAAAATCTTTCACAAGAAACCTTGAAACATAATACCTGATTTGGTGATTGTTTTGATAGAGCAGCTACACCGGAGAAAACTGCCAGATTTGCATGCCTGGTTCGGGGTTCCAGGACATTAAGCATCCCCTTACTGCAAGGAAAATTTGGTTGTGCGGGCACTGCAGCCCTGGTGATAGTTATGTGCACCAAAAATAGAGCAGGCATAAGAATACTCCTGGAGAAGCCTGGGCTGTAAAAGTGAATTTCATCAGATAGCATCGCATGGAGAATAAATGAATGGCGTTCTGTGCAGCACAGCTATGGATATCCTTGATTCTGTGGAATCCGCAATCGTCTTGGTTCTAGTCAGTTGTACAATGCCAAATTGATATACTTTTGGTCAGTCATTATTAGGACTGTCCAGCACTGCTATACAACACAAGTGACAGGAAAAGCTAAATGCAATATAAATCATTTATCGTGGATACTGTGATGACTTGTGTCCTTACTACTTTTATTACCCCATCAATACAAATGTGTAAGATATAAAGCAAGTTCATACTTGGATATGGTACATATGCATAAAAAAGATTTTGCCTAAATAAATCCGATTGCAATAGAAATTCAGGGTATAAAGTAATACACTACAAGAAATCGATTGCTTAATAAATCTCAAAAAACACGTCTTCAATACTAAACTGCTATGAAATCTGTAAAATCTGGAAAATTCCTATAAAAACAGATTTTTGTGATTCACCACAGAATGTTCATACTAATATATCACAACATCTAATTAACAACCAAAACATAAACTATCCTTGCATTGCACAGATGCACTATCATACCATATTCTTCGTACTAGTATCACAACATCTCATTAACAACCAAAACATAAGCTACCCTTGCATTGCACAGATACGCTATCATACCATATTCTTCGTACAGGACTTAATTGTTGAATTGTACCGCCCGCATGTACTTGACAGGGTCACGGAAAATGGAAGGCTACTGGACATCTTTCCAGATCTGACAAGTCCAAGGAAGCACAAGCTAAATAGAGTGAGCACAACAGTGCCAAATCCCAGTGTCAAAAAACTAGCAACAAAATGTTAAGTTAGCCCCACTCCTGACCATATCTTAGCATTCCAAGGGTCTCGGCATGTAACACTACGTGATGCTATGAAATGAGTCAAAATGCTGTACCATCACCATAAGTGAATCAACCCGAGAAAAGTTCGACCAGATGAAAGATAAGAGTACCAACACACTGGATCACGTCTATTCTATGAAAATATCACATCTTCACCATCGATACATTGATATCACAAAAAAAAGGTTAAAAATCTCAATAATATAACAACGGACAAAGCATAGCAAATAAGCAAATCCATACACAAACAAACACAGTACAGATAAATGCGTCAATGCATACAGCAAAATAGGGTTGAATTCTAAAAGAAACTAATTAACAAAGACGCGTTTCTGCTTACTACATACTTAGGATGCTCAACACACGTATCAAATCTAATGATCTTGCTGTTATAAAAAAGAAAATCAATAAATAAGGGAAAAACATGTGTTTTCAAAATTTATAGCATGCACTTCAAATTCATTTTGTTGGATGGTATATTCTGCCATATAAGGAGACTGTCAGGGTCTCAGCCAGAATCCAAATCAGGAAAATCATTTTATGATGAAATCCCTATGCAACCCAGCATTGCTAGTGAGCAATTGAGGGTATACATAATACATAATAGCATTATCAGCTACCCTGCTCGGGCAAAAGAATACCATGTGGTAGGGCCCTATATTGTATAAATTCAAAGTAATTCACAACCAAGGAATTTCCATTTCCTATCAGTGCCAATGCTTTCTGATAATAAGACGTAAAGTAAGACAAGAATTCTAAGTTCTGCTTAGCTTTAGAAGAAAGCAAAAGCAATTATTATACCATCTATTTCAGGGGCAGAAAGGTTTTTGCCTCAACCTCTGACAATAACTCAAGGGTCAATGTCAGGGCATAATCCAGCTAAACAGGGCATCCCTCCACAAAATCACCGAAAGGGCATCCACCAAAGTAAACATGAAGGCCAGAGGCATGTTTACCACATGCAGATAGGGCATGGGTTGATAAATTTGCCTATAATTTTTTTCATGAGGGAAATATGATCACAACTAGTCTCCAAAAGCAGGGGTTTTCTTAGAATCTATTAAGTTTAGAGGAAAACAAGCATCATTTTTAGAAAAGGCGCACTATTGCCTCCTATAATCGGATGCAACATACAGTAGAGCTTGAAAACATGCATATGTAACCCCTACCAACCAGATCAACAAGCAGCTGTTAATATTTGGCTGCAAAGTCACCGAAGTGGTACATTTTGCATCACATCAACTGAGTGAGACAAAATGTTGTGCTTATATGCCAAAACGTCTTCACACATTTACAGTAGCTCATATATTGTTATATCGGAATATCATCCATAGGAAACACTCTCTTCTACATTGTTAAGTAAATAAGCTACTCTACATCAATTTTTCTCAATGACGAAAGTTGGAGAAAAAACAAAAAATTGCATTCCGAAACATTATAAAACAAGTGCGTTGGTTCCAATGAGTTTATTTGTGTCTTTTTTGGGAAAGTAAGATAAGAAGATGATCACACCTATGCCAGATCAATTTTAGTCTTTATTGATAAATATAAGCATATAAAAAGAAGAGCAATTTGATAACAGAATCCACAGGTTTCTTTACAGATAAGGCAGCAAGCCAACTGTGCATGCAGCAAGCGAGGCAGGAGACTGAAATGGTGTATTTTTACAGTCGTTCCTGGTATAACTTTGATTCATAATCATACAGAAAAGAAAGGTCCTATACATTGGCGCAAAGTCATACATGCATATCCAAAAACAAAGTTTCACAATTGGAAATAATTCTCTTTCTCAAGTGAATCACAAAAGTCCTGAATGCCTCTGATAGGGTCCATCAAAGTCTTTCAATATTTCTTGTGAGCTAGCTCTACCTTGATACTAACTAGATCAAGAAGCCATGCAGAGCTTTGAAATGATTCTGTAAAAATGCTCTTAACCCATTCTTCCATATTTGAACAGGATTCAAATTGTCAAGGACTGGTTAAAGGTAAATTTTGATCTAAAAAGTCGCTCTAGTAATATAACAACAGCACTTGTTAACAAAATATGCCAGATTTGAGTTAATCCCAGGCAGATTTCACCCACACACCGGACAATTAAAAATATTTTTATGCATTGTATTTTTCTGAATATGATCAAATTACTGATGACTATAGTCCTCAATTGCCTGCTCCAGGCGCAGCCACACGTACACCAAGCAAACAATGCAAGCAAGGAGGCCCAAAGTGGCAAGAATATCAAAACTGGATGAAATTAAAACATCTTCTCCAACAAACAAACCATGAAGAACATACGACAAACAAGCAGCAAGCAGACCACCAATAGCCACAAGTATGCACTTCACAGGTTTTGATTTTTCCCTCACTAACTCACCAACACTAGCAGATGAGTTTAAATGAGGAAAATCACAATCTGGTACATGTACATTCAGAAATTTGCAGAGAGGCTC
>JAOBRC010852004.1:0-16869 GCA_027575255.1 Scolionema suvaense | reverse complement strand
TCCTTTCGTCCACTTAAACCTTTGCTCCAATCCATAATTGTCTTTGTCAGGGTCTGTTTCATCTATATGACGTGGTGTATCTCTAGCAAATAAACCCATATGTAAATGAGCTTGCTTAGCTTCTTCTCCATAGTTCAATAGCATCTCCAAGATTGCCCGATACGGATCAGTTTTAGATCCGTCAGATATTGCTATTCAATTTAAGAACACATCGACTTGACTCAACATACTGGCAATCAAATAATTAACGCATGTAACTTTAGCAGCCTCTTCTAAATTAATATAGCTCGTAGATAAGTATGAGCTAGATCCAAAAACTTCTCGGATGCATTATTAATAACAAATTCGACAGGAGCATTGTCGTCGAGGGAGGTAACGAGATAAGTCTGTTCATAACTACCATGTTCTATATCAGTTTGGACGTAAGAAGGAGAAAATATTTCCGTATCTGATAGCCCACACTCTGCGTGGTATAGTTGCTTTTGAGTCATATTGCCTCTATTTATCAAAAATATCTTTTTTTCCATTCCTTATCACCTGTTTTCTACCAATTCGCTTTTTACGACTTCGTATCTTGACAGCTTGAGGACTTCTTCCTTCAGTGAACGAATGTTGACTGACCGTTTTAAATTTGCGAGCCCTTTTAGAGACTTTGTTCCCTAGGGCCTCCCTAACATTATCATTCATTCTGCGGTTGAACGCTTGTTTCGCATTTTCTCCACGTCCCATGTCACTTAGAACGTCTATTCCTGTCTTAAGAGCTCTTTGGCCTGCTTTGATGGCACCCTTTTTCAGTGCTGGCGTAAATGTGCGAACCAATCCACTAAAAATACCTCCTAGTCCATGACCACGTTGGAAAGAATTTCCACGAAAAGCAGGTAAGGTTCCAGCGTAAATCCTCCGTTCTTAGCATATAATCAATCATAAAATTGAGCAACTTTTCTCCGGACCACCAACGTTATCACCACCTTTCCAGTTTTGAATGGTACTAGTTCACCAGTATCATCTCTTATATTGACTTCAACTGTGTGAATGTCCCCACTAGTAATGGGTAAAAAGTGTGGTCTAAAATACGTTACACAGATATATTCACCATGTAAGCCATTTACTGGTACAACATGTAGAAGTGGAACGCTGAAATCACCAACAACCTGATTGTGCACAATATCGGCATACACGTATATGCTATAAAGCCCATTATTTGGTGATGCCATTGGAAGACCTTTAATCTTGTGTTGTCTATGAACATATACATTTTCGTTTAATCCAAGGAGTTGAGCAATATCAGTGTTCTCAAATAAGACCTTGCATGGGGCCTTTGTAGTCAAGTGTACGTGTTTGGAAACTTTATCGTATTCAAATAAGATTGGAAATCCTGGGTGTCGGCTACCAGCATCATTCAAGAGGTTAATAACTTCTTCCACAGTGTCATAGTATCCTGCAGGTACAATAGGGTTGACTTGCTGCTGTAATTTTGAATAATCATCTCCAGATGTTATTCCGCTTACTTTCTTCGCATGTTTTACAGTCACAACATTACGTCCTTCTCTGATATTGTACCAAAAGTGGGGGTACTGAATCTCCGCAAGGGCTACTTCCCATTTTCCTGTCATCAAATTTAAACTTTGAGGAAGTTTTACCTTGAAGCTCAAAATTTTATTCTCAGGATATAAATGCATAGAACTATTTCTCGGAAGGACGATGTAAAACTGGGGTGAAGTTGCAGAACACATCATCATGTTATCTCTTCAGCTCTACCTAGTTCTTTTGGAGGAACCCAACGGTCGAAGGCAGATGTGTAACCAACCTATCGCACAAAATAAGTTACTTTTCCATTTTTATCAAGCTCTTTACTCAATATCGTCTCTATCCGATACGTTTCAGGTTTAATGATCTTCTGAAGTTTGTGCTAATAGAAAATACTTTTTATAAGCTGTCCTGCCTCATCAGTGAGTTTATATACTGAAGGACGTCCAAGAATGATGTGACTGATAACAAAGACTTCATGGGTCCAACCTGCCCAGTAACTTTTTTCAAATTTATTTCACACTTTACTAATCCTTACATAGTCACCAACACTGAAATCTGATGTTTCTACTGAATTTCTGTGTGGCAGTTTTAAGTGTTTGTCGTACGTATTGAGCCAAGCTCTTGCTTCAGTTTCTTTTGTTACGTTCACCGGACGCTTCTTAATAGTTCGATGATATAAGTGGTTATCCCTCCCAACTAAATTAGGCAGTATATCAACATATCGTTTGGTGGTTTTGCTAGTAAAATACGAAAACATGATACGTTTGAGAGTGCAGCTGACGCGTTTAACAATTGTTGCCTTGCGTCAATGACGTTTATTATACATCCATGCTTGCGTCCACTTTCTGTCACAAAGAAATGGATACCTTTATCATGAAGCAACTTCTGGAAATGCTCGTTTTGAAATTCCTTTCCTTTACCTGTGTCAATTTTGCATGATTTCGTGGGCTGCTACTTGCTAAAAGTTTGTGGAAAGCGTCAGTTACGACGTATCCTCGCTTTGATTTAACTGCAACAGTCCAAAAGAATTTTGATAGGACATCAATGCATACGAGCAAACATTTAAAGCCATTATTATAACGAGAAAACATCTCAAGTCCAACCCCCATTGTTCGTCAATGCTATGCACAATAACAGAACGTGTGGGATGCTGCAAAGAAACTGGCCGATGGAGCCTGTACGTTAATTGGCTTGATAACAATTTACTTACTTCTTTTTGACATATTTAGGGGTGATACTGTCGAGCTGCTTTAAGCAGCGTTTTCTTGCTTCCAAAAGAAGAAGGTTCTTTTAAGTTGTAGTACAAACGATGAAGCAATTCTTTTTGCTCTTCTCACCAGATCTCACGTCGCTTATTTGCCATGATTTATCAATGTACTCTGTTCATTGTTTTCGCTTTCCTCCAAAGTGGTGCTATTGTCATCAGATGAGTTTTCCTGTTTACTGTCAAATTCTGAGCATTCAATAATCAAACGCGATTCGCAGCATACCATGATACAGCGTACCTTATCGAATAAATCTTGGACTCTTACAAGTGACGATGACATGCTTAATAGCTGAATGATTTTAATAAATGAAGGCTTTGCCAGGTAAATGAGGACTTTATATACCACGATTGGATTTTGACAACTGCCAGGTTTTGCCAGGTTTTATTTGGGTATCTTCAATTTTAATCTCATTCTTTTTTGTGCGAGATCTTTTGCGCTGTGTGGATTGTATTTCATAATCCATATCTTGTTTTACCTCTTTGTGATACATCTGCACGGAGTCTTTGACTGCACTTGTTTGTAGCAAGCTCAATGGTGGATTTATCTCTGCTAGGGCCTTGCTGAAGATACTACTCTGAAATGGCTCCAGGGCTGACTTTTTTTTCTTTGCAGACATTGCATATTTAACTAGATCGTTGATGTAAGAATTTGAGATTCTTTCACCACGATACACGACTTCACCGCTTTCTTTCCAACTCAGAATCTCAGTGTGGCTCTTGATACTTTGAAGAAGTAACTTGCCATTTTCTCGAGATGTTGCGGGTAGCGTTCTTATTATCGAAGTTTCCACTTGCATTTCTGGCTTTGATTGCGTTGGGGTATGTTCTGCAGCTATTAAATCTATTTTCAAATTTGCAGTTTCAGGGCTAACAACTTTGCCAGGAACGGGCTTTGGTTTAAGGACAGCTCAGCGATGCTTTTCATGCTGATCTAAGCTGTTTGCATAATATCGAACTTTTTCACCATCAGACAGGTCATCTCTGTTCCTTACAGTTTGCATATCGCTTTCCAGTGTGTGCATAGCATTCTTTTCAGGACGTAGCTGATGACTGTCAGAACACAGCATCATTTCATCAACTTCAATAGCTAGCACAATATGTTTCTGTCCTGAATATGAACTTGTCATCACTAGTTAAATAAACAAGCTGCCAAGAGCCTTTACAACAGGTCCTAGTAATGGCGTAAGAATTCCTCCTCCGTGTTGCACTAGTAACTTTCTTTTTGTCTCTGAATTTTTGTGCGGTTCTCAAAGTTGTCGTTATCTTTTTGAGTTGAAACGACTTTTTCCTTCGTGACAGGTAATCATCCATATAGTATGTTCGTGGCACAGTCACAAATAGTGTTCACCACGTCTTGACTAGCAGCTTTTATCTGTTTTTTTTGAGATCATGGTTAGAACATTCGTGCAGTACTTTCAACGCATGCACATTCCTTTTAACATGTTTCGTAATTGTTTCATCCGCTTTTCCTGATGGGGGAATAATGAAGAAAATATTGAATGTCTATGCAAGTTTTGTAGCACTTCTTTATGCATGACTTAATATTTTATTCCGCAGAATGGCGCATAGTTGATGCTTGTAGGATCGGATGTGGTGAGCGGCTCTGTGCATGAAAGTGTCTCAAAAAACATGTTTTGTAGTCGTGAAACGTCAATTCGTTTTTTATTGTGCTGCTTTTCGCGCCCTTAGCTTTCTTCACCTCGTTGTCATCAACCCTAAAGACATACATTTTTGGTCAAAGTCCAACAATTTCTGCCATTGTCCTTGACTGCAGTTCATCCTTCATTTTCCCAACTACTTTCTTGTTTTTCGTTGAATAACATGGATGGTCGATTGGGTTGTCACTAAAATTGAATAATTTATCTTTATCTTGTATGTCAGCTTATATATTTTAATGGTGTATTCCAAGAAATCTGCGTCGGTGAATAGCAGCTTAGAAGTGACTTCTGGATGTTGATTTAGTTGCAGCAAAATGTTGAGAACAGAAAATCCAGCATATATGGGTCTATTTAATAGGAGTGATGATTTCAGTCGTTCCGCAGCTACAAGTTCATCATGAAAAATTGTGAATGACTTGGAAACAGGCTGGGCAATCAGGCTTTTGAGTTTATTTTTCGTTGTTACTAAATCTATTTGCCTGAAGATTCAAAGATGTTCCATAGTTTTGCCGAATGCGCTATTGTAAATGAGTTAAAAAAAGTCTTTACCAAACTTGGTTGTTGCTCTCGCACGTTGCATCGTATTAAACTCTATGTATGATTTCAACCATAGCGATTGTTCGAAAGATGCAATGCGGTGTATCTTTGTTATCCACAGACCTAACGTGAGATAAAGCTGCAAAAGTTGATAAAGCACAATATAATTTGATTTATTACGTAGATCAGGTATAAGACTCCGAATGCAGTCTGTCAGCTTGTCTTCATGCAAAGGTCCTATGAACAACAGTCCATCTGTTCCTAAGGCCAATCGATGGAAATGTTCTAATATATCTCGTTGTTTCTGCGACAGCATGTCAGGTGTAACAGAATTTCGTTCTGGAGCCAATGGAAAATTACTGTGTTGAACATGAAGCTCAGCTGGATATGCCAGATCGCATTCTTGTATCCGATATCAGCATCATCAGCCACATCGCATACATTGAGTTGACACGCATCCACATCAGACAACCACTCCAATGCATGTGTTGGTTAATGTTGAGACATAGCCCAGCCATAGAGATTGTTTGCGTCTGAGTATATTAAAAGCTCAGTCAGCTTCTTGGGATCACAGTCTGGGAGTTGTTCGATATTGGCCTTCGCATATCTATCTTTGCGTGAGATCATAGAAACACTACCACGTATTCCACTTTCTACGAAAAGATGCTGATCTATGTCCGTAAGCAAATCGAGTTTAACACCGCTTATCTTTAAAGTGGCTTGCCATACCATCCCAGGAGCAGTAAAGTTATTGCATGGATCAAGTTTACAATACCTCGGGCACATAGTCCGGAAACTCTCAAACACATCTGCTAGTAGCAATACGTCTATAAGTAGGTAGAAATTGTGATAATTTCTCAGGTCACGCATTTCTAAGACTTATGTCGAGCATAAACATAGTCAGAGTCACTGATATGATCTCCACCTAACCCTATCCAAACTGGGGTCCTTTTGGCTGCGGTGGTCCCGGGGAGGGGGCATTATGGCCCCCCTTAATAACTTCAGAACGACTTAACCTGTGTTAATGAAACTTGACAGGTATAAAGTATGTAATAATACGAATAATTTCGCGTAATTATTTGATCGAAGATGTCACTCAATTTTTGCTGACGTCATCAAAATGACACCACATGCTTGAAAAATGGGAAAAATGTCGACTTTCGAAAATTACGATAAAAATGTACTCCAGCTCGAAATAATGAAGTTTTCTATCATTTAATCCATCCATATAATGGTATACTGTTCACGAAACATGACTCTTGCAGTAGTTGTTAAAAAGATATTCAAAAAGTTTGGTGGGGGGGGCATTATGGCCCCTCCCCCGGTGTGGATAGGGTTAAACAACAGTAGAATAATTCCTTAGCAGGGAGAGCTGTCTCAGAGAATCTGTCCCACCAATTCGTATATTCGTATGGATAGACTCATTTCCACTGCATAAGTTGAAGATTATCCTCTATATCTGAGCATTGGTCAGCAGATAATATTGGGCGTGTGTACGAGTGCAAACGGTAATCTGACAGACAGTCAAGTTGCGTTTCATTTCCAGTAAAAGTATCATTTATGTCATTCACGTGGAAATCACTCCCATAAATCTCTAAGGTACTTGAGTCATCGATCGCTTCAAAGCCAAAAATACTTATAAATGTGTCATCCTGATCAATATGATGTTCAGAAAGCATTTGTTGAACTGGATCATCATAATAAAAATCTCCTAAAACGTCATTCTGAAGTGGTGATAAAAGTAGTTCACCACTAAGCAGCGTTGAATAGCTGTCGTCCAACGATCAATCTGAGTCATTGGAATGATCAGAGATAACACTATCTTCAGCGCTGTTTGAAAAATATTTAAGGTAACGACGCATGTGCCTAAAGTTGCTGTCATCACGATTATCAGCCAACGTAGCCAAGCTAGCATGCATGAACTGTCACGAGTCTATGAAACGTACATTACCAATGGTAAACGATACTTATCTCTCTGTATTATTTGGAATATTTGTGATCTCACCATGTGCTCGCGCCACACTTAAAATAAGATGGGCATCATAATCGCGTAAGTTATGGAATTTTAGTCTTGTTCGGGATTATTCGATATTACAGGTTACACTTCATGTGTGCAGCACCTCGAAATTCACCAGTTAGATGATCATGATCGTGTACCTTTTCTGCCGATACCAGGACCTCTGTATGACAGATAAAGCATTTTGTGGTAGCATCAAATCACTTTGCTGTTGTTTTCCAAAAACTGAATTAGACCGTCTATTTCCTCTGCATTTAAAAGATGATATCATGGTAACAGGAATAAGGCACATTCTGTTCATCCATCTCTGGATAGTAGCAGATTATGACAGAAGTGTCTGATGCATTGTTTTGCTCCCTTCGTATTGATGTTCCAGGACCCAGTTCACTTTGCCTTTTACAACTTTCATCACCTGTCAATCA
This sequence comes from Scolionema suvaense, assembly GCA_027575255.1. Classification (NCBI taxonomy): domain Eukaryota; kingdom Metazoa; phylum Cnidaria; class Hydrozoa; order Limnomedusae; family Olindiidae; genus Scolionema; species Scolionema suvaense. The sequence continues at coordinate 9,438 of JAOBRC010852004.1, read as the reverse complement.
CACAAAAACTGCCCCTTCTTTTCTCCATCAACATTTCTGTTTTCATTTTCCTCGGCATGATGTCGTGTGTTGAGTATCTGATCCGTTTGGGTGCTGGTATTTGTGCTGTTCAAATTGGGTAAACAACTGTTTGACGAAATTCAGCTGGCCATATACCCCTCGCAGTATAACTTTCGATCGTCTAAATTACCCCAAACCCTTCACCAGATATATATCCTATTCTTGCAAAATTAGTTCCTTATGTTCGATCAAGAAACGTAACATTTGAGTACGAAATGTGTCGAACGTTTTGTCCACCGGCATTTTTGCAAATCAATTAAAAATTTTATCGTTCTTCTCCATACTCATACACAAATTTACCTGCATGTTGAGCCATAACATTTTCCGTAATCTTTTTACGCTGAGATTCTGGAATATCACATTTCCACTTCAATCCAACAAAGCAACCATCAGCATTCAATTGCACGCTTCCCATTCTTCTTTTCGTCTATAGAAAAACATCATTTCTGAGGCTGTTCCAAGAAATGAACGTTATTCCGCAGCTGACTACATACAAAGTGAATAGGTTATACTTTTTCTGCAAATAATAGCTCATATACGTGTAGATAATAGTAACGGTCAATCCTCAAAGGGGAGTGTGGATATAGTGATGTAGAATCCTCAATTGATCTGTGAGGTATGGTAACAGGTCCTGGAATCGAAGTTGCGAGGAAGGGAGACTTGGAAACAAAGAGGGACTGGAACCCAGGATGCTAAGGAGTTTGAAACTTACCTTTTAGGGTCTGGAGTAAAGGTTGTTAGGGACATGGGTACAAGTGCTTGGTCCAGTATACTTATATAGCCGCTACGGACTAGGTTCTTGGTTGCTAGAGCCTGAGCTCTAGGTTGCTAGGATTAGATGCATGGGTACTAAGGTCCAAAGTTTACAAGTGATGCAGAACCCTTATTTCTTTCCTACGATTGCATAATTAGTTGCTGTTCCTTTGTCTTGTGTTTGTGAGATCTTACTAATTTTTTACTAAGAAGCATAACATTAGCGCCCAATGTTAAGAGACTTACCAAGCGGGTGTCTGGCTCTAGGTCTGGGAGAAAGCAGAATATAAAAATGATTGTCAAACCGAAAAGCAAGAGAGAATAGAACGTCGTGAAGTATGGCAAAGTAGGTCTTTAATTTAATTTTTATTTTATTTTTCCCATCATCTATATGCAGAAAGTTGTAGCTATCTTCATTTTTTATCATACAGAACAAAAGAAATAAATAAACGGGAGTGAATTCATATGAGATCAAAAGAGTAATTGGAATGGATGAAATTAGAAATGACATAACCTCATATAAAATTTAACACTTTAATTCATTTCTGTTAAGCGGAAAGGCGACAATTGAAACGTGCTCAATCCAAATGCATATGTGAAAAGTAGCATCTCAATGGTAAGATGGTCATTTTTCTGTTCTATTTCAGAAACTGTCAAAGGAAAGTACAATTCACTAAAGTGGTTATACCTACATCATCTCTCCCATTGCTCATCTGAGAACCTTTCCAGTTTTACAGCAGCTTTCGAAATAGATAAATTAAGGATACTACAAAGGCTCTGATGGTGCTTTATTCAAGAATATCCGAATTAGATTCAACAAAGTTTCCAAGAAGTTATATGATGTTCAATGCATCAGTGGAGGGCACTTGCATCATATTCTGCAGTTTTCGAGATAAATTGCCACCCGCTGCCTGTAAACAAAAAGAATATTTGAAATGGTTGTCATAGCCCTTTGCACAGCTCCAAGTCCCCTTGTGCTCAATATTTTTTCACCAAACCAACTCCAAGTGAAACGTACATGTTATACCTCCAAAACGGTGTCGGCATTTTCCGAGATTTTTGTCCGATTAGAAGTTTTAACTTCAATCGTTCATAACTTTCGATCAAATCAAAAACAACAAAAATGCTGACATTGTTTTGTAGAGTCTGTTGAGATCTTTTGATTGATGTATAATTTGTACACTAAAAGCAAACTGGGGGCGAATTGGAGCTTCTTTAACACCAAAAATTTCGTTTTTTCTCATTCCTGTTTACAGCTTCGTAGCAGGTGGCAAACACGTGGTTTGTTAAAGTGCATTTTTTTAAAAGCTTGCCACCTGACCAGATTAGTACATGTCAAAAACGAAAACTTTGAAAAGCCTTTAAAATACATGTAAAGCGTGACTAAAGATTATCAACTGTTATGACTTCTGAGGGTTTGCAGTATCCTTAAAGTGAACATCTAAACTATGACATTCATCATAAGTCATATAAGTGTGGCATGATAGAATATAAAGCAGTATAAGTGGTAATGTCCTCTCATCTGTCATAAAATTGTCTTTTTCGTCGCTTCACAACGTGCGTTTCACCATAGCAGATGCATTAAATACAAATACAATAGTTTGATAAACATTATGACTGATTAACGTTCAGGAAAAGAAGATTTCAACAGTGCAATTGACATTTAAGGAACATAGAGGTTTATATAACGACTTATCAATAACGCATCTGATGAAGCAAGATTAAGAAGGTTTATGTAGGCTTTAAAAATGTGATCCTTCTGAAGGTCCTATGTGGGAGGACCAAAATATACTGTATAAGTGATTAATATTTCGAGAACATATCTTACAGTATTTCTTTTGGGGAGGTTGGTGTATAGATTTTAGATTAAATTTCTCACACCGTAAGTAGTCTCACCATAGATTTCGTTGGCATTTTTTTCTGTGTTACTGCATGCTCATATGCATGTATCGTCCGGACAATTAGATTATACAAAATAGGTCACGAATGAGAGTCATCAAGGAAAAGCCAATAAGATAGAATTAGATTCATTATATATATCTATTAGTAAGCAACTGCAAATATTTTGATTACAAATATCGTAACACGTAGTCAAAGGCAAATCTTTTTAATGTCCAGGATAGGTTCTATGTAGAAAGTTTACTACAGCTTCGCCGTTTGCCTTCCAATCCACACTATGGTAATGTGAGAAGATTTCACGAAGAGTTTGAACCCTCGCCATATAATAAGTTATGAACAAGCAATGCTGACCACAAAGCGTAGAACCAATGCCTTGCGCATGAATGTCGTGAAGGAAAAGAATCTCTCTTCCAATTTATTGAAGTTTTTTGTGAACTACATAAAAACGTTGTGAACGTACAAGCGAATCGAAAAATGGAATTGCTCTGGTGAAATCACGATAAACAATCGTCTATTCTTGGACTATTGAAGACTAGAATCTGCGGTCCACTGCTCTCTGAGAGTCATATATTGAGAAATTCATCTAGGGCATGCACACCGAAAACATAGGGGATATTTTTTGGGTCACTCCTTATAATGCAACGGAGATGTGTTGAATTCGTCAATTTTATCAAAAGTCTTTCAAAATATTACGGGACTTGTCTATCAGTAACAAGTTATCATACTCAGGGTATACAATGAGATATATTGTTACTGGAAATCCTTTCGCAGATTTTGAAGCTACTTTATATTCCCCTTAACTGCTGATAACCTCCGTGGCATAAACTTTTGCTCAAGTCAAATCCAAATGATCATCATGTTCATCCCTTTTAACCTTACAAAGGTTGGGGGGGGGGGCTAGTAGGCCAGCGGTTATCAACTCTGTTTAATATCTCAGGAGATTAATGACTTGTAACTAAGTTTATCAAGGACTTCAGAAATTCAACAAATACAACAAAATTTGTAATGTGATACTAATTTTAGGCGTGACGTCAACATTTTTGACAGGTGTCAATGCCAAAGAACGATGACATTTACTGATAAACATTGTTATATTGCAAAATATCAATGTTTATATCAAGAATAGATATTAAGAGGCTAGGACTAATGCTACAATATGCTTTTTACACAATTCCTCGGAATCCAGTCGCCAAAGTCTGAATTTTGACAAACGCAGTTCATAAACGTATTTATGCATATTTAATGAAAATTGCGTGATTAATTATGCATAATTAATGTCATTACTCAGCCCAAATGCTACATAACATCTAACTCTGCACAACGTTTCAAGACTATTGATGAAAGATTATAGATTTAACAAGCCTATTTAATGTCCAAAAAGCCCACCCTTTGCCGGGTTAATGTTAAATCCTCTATCTTCGAAGATAGTGAATCCATCTAAGTTCGTATAGACTGCTGTAGGGTAAGTGGAAGTGTTTAAAGTTAAAAGGAAGTTTTCTGAATATTCCCGGGTAGGCATTAATATCAACCATTCCAAGAATAATTCGCTTAGGTAGTTGACCAATGCAAGGTCCTCCTTGAATGCGTTGCTGAATTTCTTGCTAATTTGTATGGTGTCAACTTGTTTTTACGAAGACAAAGTACCGCTTCTTAACTTAAAAGTAAAGGTTGGATTGGGGTCTCCGCTCATGAGTACAAATGCAGATTTTTGTCTGCGCATTACAACCTTGACAGGAACTTCATTTAGTAACAATCGTTGTTGGTGAAAGATGTCAGCATAGATCCGGCCATACATTTCTGCAAGGTTACTTGCTTTCGTCCACTTGAACCTTCACTCCAATCCATAATTTTTATTCTTAGGGTCTGTTTTACCCATATGACGTAGTGAATCTTTAACGAATAAACCCATACGTAAATGAGCTTGCTTAGCTTTTTTTCCATAGTTTACTCGCACGTCCAAGATTGCTTGATAAGCTTTAGATCTCTCAAATATTACTATTCCACTTACAAATACATCCGCTGGACTGAACACACTGGCCAAATAGGAAATGAATGCAACTTTAATAGCCTCTTCTAAATTGCTTCTATTGCTTTTGATGGTTATAAATGAAGTCCGCAGATAAGTGTGAGGTATTTTTTGGAAACATTATAAATAGCGAATTGAACATTTAAAATAGTGAATAAATTAGGGTTCTGGCTCACTTGGACTTTGAACCCCGCTATTCGGCCACAGACACTGTTCCCAGACCTCTAGAACCCAATCCCCAACCTAACTTCCACATTCTTGTCCTTTAGATCCCTAAAAGCCATTTAATTTCCATGAGTAGTATCGCATCCATTCCTCTCAGATTTTATGAGGGTTCTGCATCACTTTTAATGCTATACTAAGTTGCTTAATACAATTACAATTACCACGGTCAGAATAAAGACATGAGAAAGTAATTAATTTATTTTGTATTGCAAGCAATTATCCTCATATTGCAACTATAGGTTCCAACAACAATGCTAACTCATAAGTAGTATACGGTGATTCTGTATCAGAGTACGCCACTTTGTACACTGAGGCAGTGGTGTTTCTGTATCAGGGAAGATCACTTTGGACTTTGGGCTCTTAGATCAGTGGCGATTCTGTATCAGGGTACGCCACGGGTGATTCTGGATAGGGGTGCGCCACTTGAAGCCAGGGGACTTCCCATTGGCTGGGTCCGTTTGCGAGTAGTAATGGGTGGAATAGGGTAAAGACGCTATGATTGTGAACATATTCTATAGAATTTGATTTAGTGAAGAAATTAAAATGGTTCCGGTATGGCTATATCCCTATACCTAAATATTGCCTCAATAGGCTTAAACAATCAGAATCATGTATACAGTGTTGACCGACATATCATCAGCTGTAGCATTAAGCCATGTCTGGTAGCAACACGAGAGCACACATGTTTGCAGTCGCAGCAACAAAAACAAAGTAGATGCAAGAGGGGAAGTTCTCCAACAACCTGTCTTAGCTAAAGATAGCGTATGGCCGCGATCAAGACGCAGATACTTCAATTGTTGTTAGAGACTTTTATCCGATAACTTCATACACGGTATTTGGAATCAGTGGAGTTAACAACATCAATGGCGTATTCCTTGCTATAATGGCCTTGCTTTTGGAAAAGAGTACACCAATCATGCAGAAGACATCTTACGGTAAGGACAATGTGAGGAAAGCAATCCGTATTGCAAGAGATTAGTTATCTCGAGGGACGTTCGTGCACGTCGAAATCAAGAGTAAAAAGGAAGATGGGTATCCGAGCCAGAAATTCGCACAACTGTCATCTGCCCGAGTGTCACTTTTTCTCGACATAGATCATGCGAAAATTGGACTATTTAAAACGAAAGAGATTGACGGACAAGCTATCATAGATTGTGGCGTAACGTTATTCGTGTTGGAAGTCATTAATTTCCTGAAGCGCATCAAAAATCCATTTCATATTATTGAAGCTAACGATCTGAAGGATGCAGCCAAAGCAGTTTCATATGATTCTGACAACTTTTTCTACGTTTTCGATTTACACTGTCAAGGTTTACGAGTAATTTAAAAAAAGTAGTAATATGGGTAGACTATTCATATATTCAACAAATGTTTTATGATACGAATGTTTTAGTGAGGAAGTAAGAGGTATAAAACTCAAAGCTTTACGAACAATTATTGATTCTTTTTTCTCTGGTCACGTAGATTTGATTTCAGTATTAAAATGTCTACATATATGTACAAATTACATCCCATTCGATATATACTGTGTCATCATTCATCGCCCTGTAAAAGAGAAAAGAAAAAGAAAAATCATAAAGCCAAACTTGAATATAGCTTACTACTTTTATCATTAACAATAACCATCAAGCGATGATACGGAAAACCATGTAGATAAGCACATAAGCAAGAACACCTACCGTAAGATAAATAAGATATGAACCGATATCATGTAATTAAATATAACGCATATCATCAATATCAACTACTGATTGTAGACGTCGGTTCGTAATTCTATAACAAAGCAGAAAATACAAAGTATAATTAAAACTTTCTTGTGATATATATGCCTCCTTCTGATCAATCTTAGTGTTCTACATAGGTCAAAACGTGAAAAGGAAATTAAAAGAAAAATCCACAAGAATTGCTACAAAAACACTTTTATAAGGAAACCGGTGTGGTCATGAGCTTACCTTGCATAAATGCCTCTAAGGCATAATACAGATCCCAGTTTTGTTCGTCGGCGTAGTTGCGGAGATATCCATACACTTTTTCCATGATGGAAAGGGTAAGTTGGGAAATCATAATAGCTAAATATCTAAAAATTGGAAGTTGCCACATTTCTTGTTGATATAAGTTTTAGTTGCATTCCTTTTAAAATCAAGCAAGCATCATCCATTTAATGCAGTTATACTAATTCCTAAAGTGTTACTGTACTGGTTTTTGCATGAAATCTTTTACTATAAAAGAAGAACCTCTATCAACAACGAATAAAATTTTTTCAATTGAGTGAAACAAGCAAATAGCTGTAAAAGTGTAAATATGGAATAGCTTGTTATTTATAATATGTCGTTCAATACATTGTTATGTATTTTTTACGTAGATACTTCTCGCTGTACCCTGCCACGGATGTATCAAAGTGAGGTAAATCTGAATAGTTGTGGCCATTATGACACGAAAAGCACTGTCTTTCTTGCACCTTAGAATCATCAACTGTACTTGTTACGGGGGGGGGGGGGGTAAATTTACCCCGCCCCCCTCCCCCTAGTGAAACGTTTTATTTTAGACGCTAAACCGAATACGCTGAAGAGCTGCCACTTTAGCGCATTTCTTAGAATTATATTAGGGACCTCCAAGCCAAATTTTAAGATTACATCCTCAGGGGGTCCGGAGATATGGGCTAATTCTGGAAGGCCACTGATGGCAAAATTTGACAAAAATCGTGATTTTTTGCTCGTTTTTGCTTCGATTTTGAAAAAATACAGCTAAGATGGCAGTTTAAACATAGCAAACATGTTTCCAGTTGCTCTAGGAACAGTTATGATTCAAAAAAATTGAAAAAAAATTTTTGAAAGTTTTGGTCTGAAAATGTAAATGACGTCACAAAATGCTGACGTCAGCAAAAAATAATGACGTCATTAGCAATTTTTTTTCGTCACGTGACATTTGAAAGGCAACAATATGTTCCTGGTAAGTTTTATCCTTATTGGTGCTGATTAAGGTACTTTTTACGGTACCATGAACGTACGGCGAACGCATTAGAAGACTATAGACTGCAGAACACTATGGTTTAAAACTGACAAACCATTAGATAACAGGGAGGTGAATTACTTGAATTTCATATACAGCTCTATCCAAAAGCTCTGGAAGGTTTAAAGAAGAACCCTCATCTAAAGATCTTAGTACTAATATTAGTGCATTTAATCCTCATAATACCGCATGGTGTAGGTATGCCCAGTAACATTCATAGCTTATTGCTAATCTGAATTGGTATCAAGCTACAACTGTGGGAACAGATGAGCTCTTTTACTAACTATTGCATAGATATAAAGGGTTTTAAAGTTGTATTTTTTATACATATTTCATAAGTGCTGCTATTCACACACGTCATTTGTGAAACATGCGTTATCTTGGTGCATCATCATAATAACCTGACAGCGACGAAGCCGATAAGAAAAGGTAATCTTTCATCAGATTCACTTATTTAAAGCGCAGTAGGTTCTAGGTGTTTGTTTTCTCTTTTTTTGTTTTTGAATTTACGTTTTATTATTTTCTTTTCTGTTTATTCCTCCATCAACTACCAGCTTTCCATGGAAGTATTACACAAGAGAAAGAAAATATGAAATTTTATTTGCAACTAATACAATATTAATATTTATATATTTAGCATCCACTGGGTTCAGACCTTTACAAAATAATATTATTTCACAATATAATACCACTAGAATAGTCCTTGTTTGCTTTTGCACTTTTGACAATTCGAGATAAAACGGGTATAATTACATTTTTGTACACGAATGGGATACGTTTCATACAGAAAAGTAACTGCAGACGAGTCATTATACTGTCGATCTGTCAGACTGTAATATTTCAATATTTCATCAAGACTTCTTCCTCGGGCAATATGATGCCTTACAAATACGCAAGGTTCTACCCACATTAACGACAAGTCTGATTGCAATTGCAGTCTTTTGTATGATATGATTAAATACCCAATCGAAGCTAATTTTTCATGAACTCCATAAAAACTAGGAGGTGTTTCATATCCCTTTGAATGCCAGACGCATTTCCCGTAAATTGCCAATGACATATATATACGTCGTTCATGGTGGTGTCCGAGCAGCCGAACAGTTTTACCCCGAACAGCCAACCCTTCGTAGAGCATAGCTGACAAATCGCCTACCTTACCACTTGAGAACCGTGTATGTGCGCCTTTTTTAAGTTTACACCAAGTTGAATAGTATACTACTACGCATTGACAATACGAAAAATGAGCTCCAACAGCCGGCCAAAAGTGTGCGAGCAGACACGAGCAGCCGGAACTTTTGTTGCATCCTTGGTGTAAGGACGTATGGCTGTTGGGGCACACAGCAAAGGACGTATATATGATGAAGTTATATTATTATTTTTATTTACATTATATACTGCAGGATTTCAGGCACGTTCCTGGGCTACCGACAGTTTAACTCTATCACTGTTCATATACGTTTTGGCTG